>MCJB01040789.1:0-39697 GCA_002018475.1 Nicotiana obtusifolia | reverse complement strand
TATATATATATATTAAAGTTATATTCGATATATATATATAGTATAATATAGTATAGTATATACATACTAAATGTATTGCACGCACGCTCCGTAGTACACTTAACTGCATATTAATCCCTTGTATTACAAAAGCGTTAATGGCTTACATTTATATTATTTAGACATGCAGTAAATATAAAAGTGAGTTTAATTTTGGTAAAATGTTGACACGGAAGCGACCAAAGTTGGTCGCTAAAATAAAATCTGATTTATTTAATTTTCCAGATAAAATTTCTCTGTAATAAGCGACCAACATTGGTCGCCAATATTTATACTTTGCATTTTGCGACCAAAGTTGGTCGCCATTTGCAAATAGGATTTTTTTTATTTTCCACATAAGCGACCAAGGTTGATCGCTAAATTTGCCCAAATTTTACCCGTCATATTGCAACCAACGTTGGTCGCAAAATCTAAACGTGGGTCCACTTTTGCGACCAACTTTGGTCGCAAATTTTGAAATTTCTTTGACCAGATTGGTCTGACCATTCCGGTTAATATGTTGACAAATTTAGCGACCAATTAACGACCAACATTGGTCGCTTATTGCTTTAATTTTTTTTTAAATTTTTTTAAAGTAGTTTTGCGACCAATGTTGGTCACTTTTTTCTGCAGACCAACGTTGGTCGCTAATTTTTGGTCGCAAAAATACTGTTTTCTAGTAGTGGACTATAGCTTCTAGATTCATGTTTGGTTTAATTAATGATAATGCATTATGCTACAGCTAATATATATAATCTTTTGAATTCTTGATTTACAAGTTGAACAACACACATTTCTTGTCAACAAATCTTGTATATATTTTATTCAAAGAAGAAAGTCCATGTACATTCTCATCTTGAATGTATGACGATATGTGACTAACGTGTTTAAATTCTTTTTGTCTTTGAGTTCTTCCCAATCAAACAGCTCAGCATTTGGGCTTGAAAAAAGAAAAGAATAGAAAAGAAAAGAGAAAGGGAAAGAGGTTAAATTCAATGTCAATTTAATGAACTTTGAATTGTATTATACACACATCCAGAAAGGGCAACTTGATACGAAACTTCGATCATTGGCTTCTCAAAAAACTTTGTCGAAGACATTTAGTTTTTAATGCTTTATAGAAAGGCATGTAGAGTTTGAGTTCTAATTTTTAAATTGCAACTCTGTGTAATTTTATTAATATTAATAAAGGTTTGATAAGATCCTGAATTCACCTAACATCGAATCTCTGTATTTAATAATCAAAACTTCACAGTTACTTGCTGTGCTAATCGCGCCATTTTTATATGGTTCATTTACTTGTCCTTCTTAGGCCTATTTCATGCGTTTTATGTAACAACAGCCGATATTTTTATTATAGTAAATTAGTAATTCACGTGTTTGGTACACGAATGACAATCCACCTATTTCTATGTTGCTATCCTCAATTGATATGATCGTCCTAATCTATATGTCCTTACTAAGATAATCTCGCAATTTCTTATCTAATTATCATAAAATATTCCAACTCTTTCACTGAAAACAGATCTTGCAAAGAAGGATTTTTATTTTTAAAAGAGTAGGTAACTTTTCTGTATCCGCAATTTTGAATCAACTTAATTTGACTAGAAGAAAAAAAGTCTTAACTCCATCTTTATTCGGAATCTAAATATAATAAGATATGCGTCTTCTTATTTCTGTTAATTTAAAGAGGAATAAGCAGAAAATGTCTTTTTCAGCTTACTCAGCATGGGCATAGTGAACCCAAGATCATAAGGAAGGAGAAGTAGATGAACTAATGCATTGTTTTTAGTGAAGGTTAAGGTGAATATAGTTAGAAAAAATGGAGATTGAGTTGAGAAAAGAGTAGAGCTAGGCAAATAGGGTAAAAAAGAAAAAAGAAAGAAAGAGAAAGACAAAATAAGTGTAGTTGGCAAAATGAAGAATGGGGGAAGAGTGAAGACAAAAGGCAGGCAAGTAGTAGTGGTTGAGGTGGGAATTAGACAGTGGATTTGGTGCTGCTGACGCCTATCAAATACACCGACTTTTTTCTGACCATTATTCCCCTTCCCTCCATCTTCTCACTCAACTAAAATTTCATTGTTTGCTTTGTTAATGTCATATATTACTCCTCCTACCATATAATGAAATATAATCATATGTTATCGGAGAAATGGACGGACAGTTTGCTTCAATAAGTTAAAGTACACTGATAGTATAAATATTTTTACGTTGTTAGTTTATATAAATTAAAATTTATTGTGTTCAAATTCATCCTTCGATAGTTTTGCTGTTATAATTTTGGTGTTGTTATGTGTCTGATATTCTTGACTGTATTTTGAGCAGGCTTCGATCTCGGCACCAATGCAAAGTCTAATATTTTTTAATTTTCCACTTGGTGTTATGTATTTGTTAGGACTCAATTAATGCAATTTCGCCCGAAACTTCTATTGTTATTTGTTAATTAATAAGAGTAGAAGAGTGCATACAAATAGACAAATAGTCTTGGTCTTAATTATAATCCCTTATTGAACGTAGAGGCTATTAGATTTTGAGAGAAGGGGTTAGTCCAGCTCGTGTAAGGAAAGAACTTGGTCTGGGACAAAACGTGAAATAGAGATTTGAGAAATCTTTATGTTTTGTTTTGCAAGGGTCAATTCGACCAAAGTTTTATTTGAAACTGAACAATAATTCAACAACTTTCATAGTAAAGTATATGAGAAGTTATGGAGTATTATATACTAGTAAAAGCTTAATTTCTAAACTACGATAACTCTTAAGGAAACGTTGGCCAAATATTCATTGTTTGACTCTGACATTTTGAAACAAAACTTAGACAAATTATTTAAGAGAATAGTTAAATAGAATATTTATTTATTTGACTATCGGTATTTGTATGTGTGTGTCTGTGAGACTCAAAAAGATGAGTGGAGGAAAGATGAGGGTATGATCAATTAAGTGATGCTTTATTATATTATAATTATGATACTAATCAATCAAATGAAGTCAAGGTTAATGAACCCAAACATGAATTATTTAAGTAGACAATTTGTTAAGCGTCAAGATTATGAAACTATATAATAGTTTCTTCTAGAAATTTTGGAACATCTTTGACAACTGTGTTCTTATTGGATGTTATGTGATTCTTATATCCATCTCCTTGAGTTTATTATATCTCTACTTCCTTCTCTTTTCGTTCCAATAATTCAAATCAGAAATTTCAGTCTTATGCGCTCATTTAATATTTGCCTGGACATGGAAATAGAAATTAAAGCACTTCTCTCCTGTAACTTAAACAAATTCAGAATGATGCTATAGAATTGGCATCCATATACAGAGTTTCCAAGTTAATTTCTTATATAATCAATAAGGGAAAAGTAAAAATGGAATCTAACTGGGTCGAGTGATTTATTTACTGGGTCTAAATTAAACTTTTGAACTCTGTGTGTTTGGTATAAAGGAAAACGTTTTATTTGAAAAATATTTTTTTGAAAAATAACTGATTTTTTTGATTATTTTTCGGTGTTTGGTTAGGTAGTAAAAGTATTTTTGAAAAATATATAATTTAGACAAATAATATATGAGACGAAATGAGTAAGAGCGGAAAGGGTGGTAGGTCGAAGCTTAAGGGCCAGAGTGGCGGTGGCGAGGGGTGGGCGCGCGATGGGCTTGGGGAAGGGGTGGGTTGAGGAGAGTGGGGATGAGGGTGAAGGTGAGGGTGGGGTGTGATACGGAATAGGGTGGGGAAGGGTGAGATAGAGTAATGAAAATATTTTTCCTCCTTTTGGTAAGGAAGCCATTTTTTTTCAATTTGAGAAAAATGAGTTCAGGAGAAAAATATTTATAAATATTTTTCGAAATACTTAAGCCAACCAAATATAAAAAAATTGAAAAATATTTTTCAGACAATATTTTCCTTCACCCGTAATGTTGCAATATAATTGTGACCTATTGGTCACCAGTTGTCCATATAAGGACTGATTTGAAACGTAGTGGGCAAGAATTGTAAAATTTTAGACAAAAGTGAACTTTTTTCAAGTCAAAACGGTATTTGAAAATTAGAGTTGTATTTGGATATGAATAAAATTTTGGATTGTTTTTGAACTTTTGTGAGTGATCTGAAGTGAAAATTTTGAAAAATTATTTTTTGGACTTTTTCAAAATTTTTAAAAATTTCGAAATTCATCTTTAAGTGAAAATCGAGGTTTTATGGCCAAACATTAATTTCAAAAAAAGGAAAAAAAAAGTTCCAAAATTTCTTTTCTTTTAATACACGTTCATCCCAAAGAGAATCAACGTTATTTTTCACTTACCTTTCATACACTCGAACTCTTACTGGTAGATTAGCTACATCTTTCTTTTCGACCTTTTAAAAATTGTTAAGTAAATTAAGTCTTTTATGAATATCTAAATGAAAAAAGAAGTGGAAAATATGTTCTTGAAGTGGTTTAATGAAAGAGAAAAAGGAAACAAAGGGTGATGAGTGGGTCAGCAAAGGAGATTGTGGAGAAGGTGGGTTAGGATGGGTTCTCCACTTGAAATGTTGAATGATGATATCTTTGAACTCTTATATATTATAAAATGCTAGTGGAAACTTAAGCTTTGCTATTGTTTATATCGCTAATAAACCTAGGTTCTTGTTCATTATCATTTTTTAAATTACTTTTAATTTATGTCACCAACCTTATATTGTCAACATCCATCTTTTTGCTTCTCCCTTTCCCCTCCTAGTTTTTTTTTTTTTTTTAAATTTATAAATGTGAAGCGTCGAGATTATAAAAACTAATGTATCTTGGGAGAATATTTCTTTGCAGTTAAGATTTTATTTTATCTACCAATAGTTGACTCAGAATGTGTAAGATTTCTTTTATAAATTGATACTACTAGACATATCATATATCCGGTACAATCTAAGGTAATATTCTCGGACCCATTGCATTAAGCCCTCATTATGCGCAAGTCCACATTCAGTTTATTATGCAATCTTACTGTAAGAACAGATAAATACTACTGTAAAGAAGTCGTTTTCAAATTTTTCTAAATGCACAATTAATGTTAAGAAGTTGACAAGAAAAGGGAAAAAAAAGTACGTAGATGAAACACTACATAAAGCAAATAGAGGCAAATTGCATTAAAGCATGATTAAGAGCATTTACTAGGTGCAAACATCATTTTGATGAAGTCTTATCACAAAGTCAAAGTGTGATCAGAAAACCATTTGCTACTCGATAGGTACTTAATGACTTCGTTAAGTGACAGAAAAGAAGATTTAACTTGCATTAAAAACAGCTGACTTTTGAAGGTTAAAATCAGCTACTTCAACCTAATTTAAGACCCACAAAACCATGGTAGAATAACCCTGAAAATAGCATTAAATTTGTACATATCAATAAATAGAAAGAGTTATTAATATATTTAGTCAAGCCCACCTAAAACACTAAGCCGACAATAAATGTTGTGTTTTAGTAGCCTTTGCATTTGCAACCACCCCACCTTGCAAAATAAATAAAGAGTTAATCCTTTTTTAACTGCTTTTTACTCTGTTCAGGTCGGTAAAAATAATTATTCTTAAACTCGGATAAAGAATAATCTAAGAATGCGTTACATTGATACTTGGCTGCAATGTTAAATTTTAAAGAGGTCCATCTAAAAGTGAGCATAAAGTATTTATATAGAAATTTGGTATTAGCTAATGCCAATTGATTTTGGATGATGATGTAGTTGATTAACATTTACCTCTTTGTATATTCTATATTAAATCTTTTAGAACATTCGCTTATCTGTGATTCTATTTAATTGAATTGACTGTATATCTATATCATGTCACAAAAACTTGAAGAAGAATACTAAAACAACTGATACAATTGATTTGGTATAGAATTACAATAAAAGTCAAATCAAATCGAAGCAATAAACGTTCTAAAGCCCACTCAGTGAGACGAGAAAATAAAATAAAAATAAAGGAGAATGCAGAAAGCTTCAGTAAGTGGCAAATGCGGGCTGCCACGTGTCATAAACTGATGGTTTTCACCAAACACTAATACTCAGGATCCAACGGTGATCGTGGCACATTTTCCTAGACGTATTAACTCGGCTGCGATCTTTGACTTTTTCGATTGCTAACACAATACCAACATTGAACTGATCCTCACTCGCTCTAGTAGGACGTCAACAATACCAACCCCTCCGCCTTACTATTATTGTCTAATTTTTTCTTCACTATCTTTTTTTTTTTTTTAAATTTTGTTTTTACATATGCGAATGAACGGAGAGGGAAAATGGGGAGAGAATTACAGGGTCAGACTTCAACAACAAAATACAATAATTTATGCAACCAACTAGTAGAGCTACTCAGATTTTCCCCCTCTTTAGTATTTCAACAAATACCTTCCAAAGACAAATTGTCTGTTTACATTAGATTTTTTTTTTTTTTTTAAAATACTTTCAAAAAATATTGTGTTTGAATTACGCAAAGGAAAAAGACATTTTCCCAAAACTGTGGATTTAATCAGGTTTTAGGTTTTGAAAATGCTTTAGAAGTTATTCAAAGCATATCGTAAAATTGTAACCTTTATTTGGATTGGGAATGGGCCAAAATTCCTGAGATAAGCTTTACATTGGGAATACGGCATATATTAACATAAGAACATTTCATACTTAAAATTTTATTTTTGACTATATTAAAACGAAACAACATATGTGGTCAAAGACCAACCGCCTTTATAGAATTTGGGAAAAACATATGATCCCCTTTTCTGCGTCCTTTTTTTAATTTTCTTGGGTCAAAGTTACCGTATCTAAATTCATAGGGTAAAAGATGAAAAGCAATAGTACTACTTATTGTGTCCTTTTCATGTTCTTTTATTAGAGTTCAGATTTATGTAACGTTTACAAACAACTTACACCTACACTTATTTTCAAAACAAATGCAAAGTATTTTAAAGTACTTTGCCCAAGCTTTGTTAAGAAGAGTTGAAGTAAATGAATATTATCAAAAATAGTCTAAATATAATGTAGATCATTTAGAATCAAATACACTTAAATGGAGTGGAAGTACGAATGCGTCATATATTCAATTACAATTTGAGACTAAAACATGAACAACGTTTATCCAAGATGTTTTGTATTACAAATTTTGCCACTTTAGATAAAGAAAAACAAACTATTAGCTAAAAGCCAATAGAGTAAGTAGAAATAGATCTGAGATTTAAAGATAGTGGTTACACCACTTGATATATAGGCATATTTTCTCAGAAATTTTTAACTTTTATATATATATATAAAAGAAGTTTGTATTGAATTATGTAAAAGTACATACTATTACTAAAATGTCTATGGTAATAGAGATAGACATATTACTTGGTTTACATTTTGTGGTTCGAGTCTATAAACTTACATATTGTAATAAATTATCATATATTTCATTTTATGTGAAATAATTTTATTATTAGTTCGTTAAAAAATAACACATGCATATTTAAAAAGAATTTAACTTAATAAATCTCATTCTTACCATAATTGATTTTTTTTAAAGCTATATAAATATGTATAAGATATTTCAGGCCATAAGTACAAAAGACTAATAACCGGATCAAGTACATTCTTTCTAGTATAGTAGTATCAAAAAGTTTTTAAAAAAATTTTCTTTTTCTAATACAAATTACGTCAAGAACGAAGAAACTTGTTACATAGAGTGTTGAATTCGGCTGTAATAGTTAGGGGTCAGGGATAGGGTGACGTTTTGGGGTTAAAGTCAGGGGTGGGGTGGGGTCAGTTCTGCAGTGGGTCAAGAGCTTCACGTCAACGCCTCCCACACACTAAATGTCGAAAATTAAAACGAAAAATCGGAAAATTACACATGAAATTGTTAGAATAACCAAACAAATGACCAACGCCAAAAGTTGTTACTATACTTTTATTACAACTTATATTTCAAACATACACCTCCTCCCACCCAAAAGTCAACGCCTCTCTCTCTTTCTCTCTCTCTCTCTCTCTCTCTCTCCTTCACCTCTTCTTTTTCTGCTCGTTTCTCCCATTCTTTTCTCTTCCCACTTTACACAAATGAATCTTTGAGGGCTTTTTGAACAAAACCACAAAATCTGAAAGTTCTCTTTAGCTCTATTGGTTTTAGAGGCTTTTTTCTTCAAATGGGTAACGGCGTAGGAAAGCTCAGCCTCTGCTTCACCAGCGGCGGTGCCGTCGAGTCCCGTCGCCGGAAGGATTTTCCCTTAATGATTTCTGACCCACTTGAAGACCTGGGTCACTCCTTCTGCTACGTCAGGCCCGACCCGACCCGAATTTCGTCCTCCAAGGTTCACTCCGAGGAGACCACCACTTTCCGGTCAATCTCCGGCGCCTCCGTCAGCGCTAACACCTCCACGCCGCTGTCCACGGCGTTCGTCGATCTGTATTCTTACAACAGCATCGATAGGTCTTCGGCCTTTGAGGGGTCCACGTCCTTTGCTTCAATACCTCTTCAGCCAATTCCAAGAAACTCCTCTATCCACTCCGGCCCGCTTTCGACTTCGGGCCTTATTTCGGGTACCGGCCCGGTTGAACGTGGCTTCATGTCCGGCCCGATTGAGAGGGGATTTCAATCGGGCCCCCTCGATCGTAGTCTTTATTCGGGCCCTCTTGAAAGAAGCTATTGTCCTGATCAGTTCCAAAGAAGCTATTCACATGGTTTTGCTCTTCGATCCAGAGCAAGAAAAGGGTCTTTTATCCGGGTCCTCCAAAGAGCTATTTCAAAGACCTTTTCAAGAGGTCAAAATTCAGTTGTTGCACCGATTAAAGGGTCAATTTCAGTGAAAGAAAGTGACTGGATAGTGGGTTCTGAGAAGCAGAACGAATTGACAATCAGCAGTGTGAACTTCAGCAGTGAGTGCAGCTTGGATGATGATGACTCCTTAGAAAATCAGAATCTTCAGTGGGCTCAAGGGAAAGCTGGTGAAGATCGTGTTCATGTTGTAGTTTCTGAGGAACATGGTTGGGTTTTTGTTGGGATTTATGATGGATTTAATGGTCCTGATGCACCTGATTTTTTAGTGACTAATTTGTACCCAGCTGTTCACAAAGAACTCAAGGGATTGTTGTGGGATGACAAGTCAGATTCATCTAATACTGATAATAGTACAATCCCAGCTTCGAGTTTGGAAGTGGAAGAAGAACCAAATCAGATTTGTGATGATGATTTTACGAGAGATAGGACTAAAGATGGTTGTTCAAGATGTGTTGAACAAGAGAATTATCCTTCAGCAAGAGAGGATCTTTGTTTCGATTCGCGGTTAAAGAAAAAGAGGGGGAAGGTTTCAAAGAGTAAGTACAGAGGATTAGCAAAGAAATGGGAAGAAAATCAGAGGAGGTGGCGGTGCGAATGGGATAGGGAAAGATTAGAGCTTGATAGGAGATTGAAGGAGCAGCTGAATGGAAATGGTTCTAATGGATCAGGATCAGTTAATCATGCAGATGTACTGAAAGCTCTTTCTCAAGCATTGAAGAAAACAGAGGAGGCATATTTGGATCTAGCTGATAGGATGGTTATGGAGAATCCTGAATTAGCTTTGATGGGTTCTTGTGTTCTTGTTATGTTAATGAAAGGAGAGGATGTTTATGTGATGAATGTAGGCGATAGTCGAGCTGTGTTAGCTCAGAAGAAGGAGCCTAATCTCTGGAGCCAAGATTTGGAGCGGATCAATGAAGAGACGTTGAATGATCTTGAGCTTTTAGATGGTGATGAGTCGAACAGTATACCTAATTTAATTGCTAGTCAGCTTAGTACAGATCACAGCACATCCGTGGAAGAGGTATGCTAATCTAGTTTTAGGTTTTAGATGTCTTTTAGGCTTAAAAGTTCTTTGTGATCTATCCTTGATTAAAAAAAAAAAAAAAATCCTTTTTCCCGATTGATTGGTTAACTTGATTTGTTATGTTGTTTTTCAGGAAGTTCAAAGAATAAGAAGTGAACATCCGGATGATGCATGTGCTTTGATGAATGACCGCGTGAAAGGTTCTTTGAAGGTTACCCGGGCGTTTGGTGCTGGTTTCCTCAAACAGGTACTATGGAATATTAGCTTTTCTAGCTTGTTTACAAGTCAACCCTTGAGAATATAGTAGGGAAAAAAGATGTGTTTTTGATTCCCTTTCTGCTTGTGAAAGAATGCTAGCTTTATTCACACCATATTTCTTGAATTGATATCTCTTGTTGAGAACAAAGTTTATGCTTTTTCATAAACCTTTTCAACACATGGCAAAAGCTACTTTTCTCTCTAATTTGAAGGCATATTCGGCAAGATGTTACTTGTTAGCATCGTTGTGCTGTTCCTGTGATCAAACATTTTGCATTTAACAACTTCTTTTGCTTATTCACCTTAAAAGCGTGGACAATTTATTTCCAATTTTTTTTTTTTTTTTTTTTTTGTCTAATGATTAAAAAACAGAACTAAAATTTGAATGTTTCTTCTTTGACTTCTGAAGTGCCATTTGCTGGCTACAGGACATTATGCTAAAGGTTTAATTGGCATCTAAAATACAATGCTCTATTCTGTTAAGGACCTATTGGTTGTTTGCTATCAGAATGTGATGCACCCCTTAATCAGATTGATACTGGTTAAGAACTTATAAACCACAACAGAATAACTGTTTTATCCCCAACAGCATTGTAGTTTGTCAAACACCATTATCATGTTAGAGATAGTTGAATTGCTGAATCAATTCTTATTGAGGAAAGATTATAACGTATTCTCTGCTTTTGACTCTTTACTTATGCTCGATCTAGATAACTAACTTTAAACTGTTCACTCTCCTGCAGCCTAAATGGAACAATGCGCTTCTGGAGATGTTCAGAATTGATTATATTGGAACTTCTCCCTACATCAGTTGTCTACCGTCTCTCCATCATCACAGATTAGGGCCGAGAGACAGGTTTTTGATACTGTCATCTGATGGGCTTTATCAGTACTTCACAAATGAAGAAGCTGTTTTGGAAGTTGAACATTTCATCTCATGGTCACCAGATGGAGATCCTGCACAACATCTTATTGAGAAAGTATTGTTTCGCGCGGCCAAAAGAGCTGGTAATTACTTTTACATATGCAAAATGCTTGAATTGGTCCTAGGGGGAAAAAGATGTAATTTATCAGAGAACTAGTCTGAACTGTGTGATTGTGTTTCATTTCAGGTTTGGAGTTTCATGAGTTGCTTGAAATTCCACAAGGGGATAGACGCCGGTACCATGATGACGTTTCAATTATTGTTATTTCTTTGGAGGGGAGAATATGGAGATCCAGTGCATAAGTAGGAAAAAAAGAAGAAGATAAAATGGTATAGAGCTATTCAAAATGAAAATCAAACATCCAATTTTTGTTCTTTCCTTGTCACCATTTTGTAAAATAGCAACTAAGCCCTGGAACCAGTGATGTCTTAGTTGTAAAATGTACTGGTGATGGGATTGTAAAGGTGTTTAGATCAACTCTTTGTCCGTTTATAAGCTGTCATATAAATTGTAATTTCTCTAATAAATGACATCTCTAAGAAATTAAAGAGCGTTCTCCAAAATTTTCAATTTCTGTACTCAGGTCACCATTCTTTGTTCAACTTGCAGCAGCATCAATATCACATCTTTTGCATGTTATTGCATTTCCCATAACTCATTAACAAGGTTTAAAGTCTTTTTGATTATAAAAGGAAGAAGAAGAATTTGTAAGTCTTTTTCTAATGCTTGGCTTCAACAACTTTTGACTATAATAATAGTCTGGTCTGTCTGTCTATTAGTACCTCCCGTGTTTCATGTGACTTGATTCTGTTCAAACTTCAAAGTTATACGTTTGTAACTGTTTTTCTAAATCTTTTGTTCTTTTCAGTAGGCATATTCATTCTAAATGACTTGTGCAAATTAAAGTCAGCACCTAAAGTAAGTCAAGTCAATTAATTCTCCTTAGTCTTAACGACGCGGCATGCAATCAATTTCTTATCTGCTTTTTTGTTCTGGTGTTTTTGTCTTTATGATTTTTCTTTGTCATTCTTACGTGGATCAAACTTTATAAATTCCTGATGTTTGAATTTTCTACGTATATACTTTCTTTTTCAACGATAATGTCAAGACGATAGTTTTCGACTATTCTGTTCGGTATCTACTATTTCTCAGCAATAGATTTTCAGTAACTCTATCTACTAAAACTTAGATTGATGAGTTGTTTGGTTATGTTAGAATTGAACCCTGACCTGTTACGTATGTATTTATGACTTCCTCAGCTTTTATAACCACCAACTCTGCAAGAAATGGCCAAGCCTAGTCAGAGAAAAACATAGCAGGTTCAGAGCTATTCTGGGTTATGTAATCATCCCTTATGGCTAACTGCTAACCAATCTTTCAATTTGGGTAGTAAATGCAAAATGCAGTTGGGTGGGAAGATTGAGTAGTAGTAGTAGTAGAAGAAGAAGTTGGAGTATCAAATTCATCAACAATAAATAAGAAAACCTGTCATTTTGTCATAAATTCTGGGGCCAACATTTCAGGTATGTAGATGCTAACTTTAGTGACCAATCCTGAAACTTAGACAAGTTTTTCAAAATTCAGTTCCTTGCATTAAATAATGTCAACTGAAAACACTTGATTTTTTTGTAAATTTATGACAAATCGTGTATGAGTTGAAATACTAGGAAATTTTTGGCATGGGATATTATGGATGAAAAAATTGCACGTCTATGGTCCATCATTCTTCTAGTCAACATTTGTATACAGGAAACATTGAAGCATCTAGATAAGGATTTAGCTTCAAGAAATTGAAGAATCACTTTAAAAATAGACAAAACTGATTATTGAATTATAAAAACCGATGTTATTTTTAAGGATCGATATTTAAATTTTGTCTTGTTAAGAGAAGTTGTGAAAAAAAATTTCCGTCAGAACTTAACCTCCTCCTCCTCCTTTTTCATCTTCATATGTGTTGTGCTGTATAAAACTGAAGACCCATTGGACTTTGTGGAGCTTGATTGTTGAAAAAAAAAAAAAACAAAGTGAGTTTATTGATTTTTGAAGGTTTGTCGAACTGAACCATATATTAGAAATTATTGGGATTGGTATTAGAAGTTGGTATAAAATTCGGAGTTGATTTAGACAAATTTGGATCAATTTTGAGCAAAAACGAGTTGATAAATTCATTAGAAACTCCTGGCGATCCGCCAAAATTTATAAATAATTTGTTCTAAAATTACAACATAATATGTACTAAACTTTCGATGATTCGCCGGAACTCGTAGTAAGCACATCTATCATGATAGTATTGTACTTAACTCCTGGAGATCCTCCCTGAGTTGCGGTAAGGCAAATCTTCTGGCAATTTGCCGGGAAATGAACTCTAAGTATTGACCCAAAAGTTATTTTCGCCCCAACTTATTTAAACGAGTCAAAACTTGTATAGTGACACGAAAATAGCTATTTTTGTAGATCTTTGGTTTGGTTCAAAAATCAATTTTGACAACGGTTTTTAGTTTGGAGGCACATGGCTGAAGTTACTACAAATAGAGCTTGAATAAAAGGGTGGAGGCCGAATACGGTATTGGACCCTATACTTGGGCATTGCAGACACCATGAAACAAAAGGAGAAGCAAAAGTTATAGGGAAATTGACACATCGGTATACATGATAATAAGATATACAATATGATATACATACCTCACACACCACTTCAATCCAACAGAAAAAAAGAAAGAGAGAAGAAAAGAAATTTGAAATCATGGTTTCTGCTATTCCTTTTTATTTTCTTGTTTTTTTTGGAAGGAGATACATCATGGAGGAGTTGCTGAATTAATGAAAATTGGTTAGGAAAGTCATTTTACTTTATTTTGTAATTAAAATGTCATTCAACTTAGCCCTCAGTCAAAAAAACCGTTCTAAATGGATGGGTAAAAAAGAAAAATAGAAGCCATTTAAATATGACAAATTAAATTCTCTCCCTAGCTTTGCTCTCGGCGTAGGTTATTGCTAACCTGCAACGACCTTGGTTGCCATGGCTAGGAAGAGAGGACGCCCGTTCAAAAATCCATCGATTGTTACTGTAGGAAGCTCCATCAGTGCAAGTGTAATTGCAGACACACTTGAATGTGGTAATACGCAACAAGTCGTAACCCCAATTGGGCCTCCATTGATGCAATTTAAAACGCGAAAAACAAGATAAAAGGATAGAAACAAGACGCTCAATGAACTATCAAGACAACAAGTAGGAACTAGTCTACTTACCTTCTTGATGAAGTCACGGAGTACCTATACTATACGAACAACCCTCGAGACAACGATGGTCTTACAAACTGTTCGATCAAACAAAGGAACGAGTTCAATTTTGAATCATACCAAAATTGGACAAGTCAAAACACACAAATTAGAGAGCAAAGGTTGCTGCCGATTTTTGTATTGCATATCAAAGTTAGGTGCTAAAAATAATAAAGTCTTTAGGCTTATATAGAATGAGCCTTGTCCTAAATCAACTAGGAAACAAATAACTAACAAAAAGGCTACAATTTGGCTAAGTAAAAAGAATGGCCATGCAGGACCCCCAAGTAAGAGTCAATGTCTTCCATAGCAACACAATAATACAACATAAACACAAATGTATATCATCAACAAATATTTCATCCAACACAATATGTGTGAATGCTTGGCTCTTCTCCAAGGCTAACCAACGTCTTTTCTTGTCTTATCCAACATTGATGGCATGAACGTAGCTTGATCAGGTTGGCCTGCATCATTCTCCCCTTCTTGAGAAGATTTCGTCCTCGAAATCGAACCATCTTCATCTTTCAAAGCGGCACTACCTACAACACACGGAGTTAGGTCAGAAACGTTGAATGTCTTAGAAACAATATACTTACCAGGCAGGTCTATAACATAGGCGTTGTTATTGATCTTCTGTAACACTTGGAATAAACCATCTTCTCGTGGGGCAAACATGTCCACATATTCCTGCAAAATGTCATTAACAACACTAGGCAAGGGGTGAACGTTAGTAGAAACTTCATCATTAGAACTCAAGTAAACACCCTTATGAACTAGGCAAATTAATAGTTTAGAACTATCATTACCTCGCAAATACTCACCTTGTTGCATCATAGCACAAACATTACCTGGCAGGGTTAATGTACTGGCATGGTCCATGGCTTCGGTTTTAGCTTTCACTATCTCTTCGTCACTCTCCACCTCACAAACAGTACCATCATGTTCAGGTCTTAAGGTGGAACCATCACTAGTTCCTTCCCCAGCATTCTTCTGAGTAGTAACGGTTCTTTCAAGGTTCTCCATTCGGTTACTAAGTGCCCTTACTTCAGCCCAAAGCTCGGCTAAAGTAATATCGGTCACGACCTTGTCTCCGTCAGTAGCCATGTACCTACAAAAAAACAAGACTAGAGAATGTGTTAAGATTAGTAAAATACCTCACTCACTTTTGAATGACTCTCGGGTTCACTCAATATTTTCGGGTAGGATTTTCGCACTTGTCCTCAAAATGGCTTCCTCTAATTGATCAAGTTCCTCAACGACCTTTCAAGTTCACAAGTTCAACAGTTCTCTTCGGGATGAGTGAATTTATGTGACACGATAGACGGATAGCTTTTTAAGTGAGCACAAGAAGTAAAGAATTATCTACGAAAGTGGAAATTCTGAGTTTCAGCACGAGATCCTACAAGCTCAAAAATTAGTAATTACTTAAGTAGGAAATTACCTAAAAATTACTAATTAGAAATAATGTAATCAAAGAAGTAACAAAATTTAAGAAGTAAGGAAATTTTAGAGGCTTTCCTATTCTAGTTTGGAGAAGACCAATTCTCTCTCCTCTCTTTCTATGAAAATTTTTGCCCCCCTCCCCCCTCCTTGTCCAACTAGAATTTAACTCCTTGAAACTTCTCCGTTTTGGATTGGGAGTTGTTTCCTTTTTGGACTAGAATTAGGGTTTCTTGTTCCTCCGCCTTCTCCAAATTCTCGCCCCTCTTACACCTTCAACAAATCTTTCAAGAACACTTTCAAGGAGAACAAGTTAATGTTCAAGAAGTTCAAGGATCCAATGCAATCCATTTAAGAACGTTTGAATATTCAAGATGCCCTTCAAGAACAACGCAAATTGCTTCAAGAACTATAAATTTTTTTCTAAGAACTTCAAGATTCTTAGGATTCACGTGTACTACTTTCAAGAACAACAACTTGGCGTACAAGAACTTCAAGATTTTCAAGATTAAACGTGTCTTTCAAGATTCTAACTAGGTTTTTCAAGATTTCAAGATTAACGGTTTTAAACGATCAAGAACTTCAAGATTCGATTCAAGAACGTTTCTTTAACAATCAACTTCAAGATATCAATTCCTAGATGATTCAACAACTTCAATCAACACTAGGTTTCGCTTTTTATTTCTTTTTTTTATTATTTATTTATCAAAAACGAAATTAAAGAAAGAACCTAAAACTAAGGCACGAAGAACAAGATTGGGATTGTACGAACAAATCCTTTCCAAGCTCTGATACCAATAGATGCAATATAAAATGCGGAAAACAAGATAAAAGGATAGAAGCAAGACTCTCAATGAACTATCAAGACAACAAGTAGGAACTAGTCTAATTACCTTCTTGATGAAGTCACAAAGATACGAACAACCCTCACGACAACGATGGTCTTGCAAACTGTTCGATCAAACAAAGGAACGAGTTCAATTTCGAATCACACCAAAATTGGACAAGTCAAAACATACGAATTAGAGAGCAAAGGTTGCTGTCAATTTTTGTATTGAATATCAAAGTTAGGTGCTAAAAATAATAGTCTTTAGGCTTATATATAATGAGCCTTGTCCTAAATCAACTATGAAACAAATAACTAACAAAAAGGCCACAATTTGGCTAAGTAAAAAGAATGGCCACGCAGGACCCCCAAGTAAGAGTCAATGTCTTCCATAGCAACACAATAATACAACATAAACACAAATGTACATCATCAACAAATATTTCGTCCAACACAAGATGTGTGAACGCTTGGCTCTTCTCCAAGGCTAACCAACGCCTTTTCTTGTCTTATCCAACATTGATGGCATGAACGTAGCCTGCATCATTCTCCCCTTCTTGAGAAGATTTCGTCCTCGAAATTGAAACATCTTCATCTTTCAAAGCGGCACTACCAGGCAGGTCTATAACATAGGCGTTTTTGTTGATCTTCTGCAACACTTAGAATGGACCATCTCCTCGTGGGGCAAACATGTCCACATATTCCTGCAAAATGTCATCAACAACACTAGGCAAAGGGTGAACGTTAGTAGAAACTACATCATTAAAACTCAAGTAAACACCCCTATGAACTAGGCAAATTAATAGTTTAGAACTATCATTACCTCGCAAATACTCACCTTGTTGCATCGTAGCACAAACATTAACTGGCAGGGTTAATGAACTGGCATGGTCCACGGCTTCGGTTTTAGCTTTCACTATCTCTTCGTCACTCTCCACCTCACAGACAGTACCATCATGTTCAGGTCTTAAGGTGGAACCATCACTAGTTCTTTCCCCGGCATTCTTCTGAGTAGTAACGGTTCTTTCAAGGTTCTCCATTCGGTTACTAAGTGCCCTTAATTTAGCCCAAAGCTCGGCTAAAGTTATATCGTCACGACCTTGTCTCCGTCAGTAGCCATGTACCTACAAAAGAACAAGACTAGAGAATGTGTTAAGATTAGTAAAATACCTCACTCACTTTTGAATGACTCTCGGGTTCATTCAATATTTTCGAGTAGGATTTTCGCACTTGTCCTCAAAATGGCTTCCTCTAATTGATCAAGTTCCTCAACGACCTTTCAAGTTCACAAGTTCAACAGTTCTCTTCGGGGTGAGTGAATTTATGTGACACGATAGACGGACAGCTTTTTAAGTGAGCACAAGAAGTAAAGAATTATCTACGAAAGTGGAAATTCCGAGTTTCAGCACGAGATCCTACAAGCTCAAAAATTAGTAATTACTTAAGTAGGAAATTACCTAAGAATTACTAATTAGAAATAATGTAATCAAAGAAGTAACAAAATTTAAGAAGTAAGGAAATTTTAGAGGCTTTCCTATTCTAGTTTGGAGAAGACCAATTCTCTCTCCTCTCTTTCTATGGAAATTTTCGCCCTCCTCCCCCTCCTTGTCCAACTAGAATTTGACTCCTTGAAACTTCTCCGTTTTGGATTGGGAGTTGTTTTCTTTTTGGACTAGAATTAGGGTTTCTTGTTCCTCCCCCTTCTCCAAATTCTCGCCCCTCTTACACCTTCAACAAATCTTTCAAGAACACTTTCAAGGAGAACAAGTTAATGTTCAAGAACTTCAAGGATCCAATGCAATCTTGTTAAGAACGTTTGAATATTCAAGATGCCCTTCAAGAACAATGCAAATTACTTCAAGAACTATAAATTTTTTTCCAAGAACTTCAAGATTCTTAGGATTCACGTGTACTACTTTCAAGAACAACAACTTGGTGTCCAAGAACTTCAAGATTTTAAAGAAAAAGATGCAGGCCAACCTGATCAAGCTACGTCCATGCCATCAATGTTGGATAAGACAAGAAAAGACGTTGGTTAGCCTTGGAGAAGAGCCAAGCATTCACACATATTGTGTTGGATGAAATATTTGTTGATGATGTACATTTGTGTTTATGTTGTATTATTGTGTTGCTATGGAAGACAATGACTCTTACTTGGGGGTCCTGCATGGCCATTCTTTTTACTTAGCCAAATTGTGGCCTTTTTGTTAGTTATTCGTTTCCTAGTTGATTTAGGACAAGGCTCATTCTATATAAGCCTAAAGACTTTATTATTTTCAGCACCTAACTTTGATATTCAATACAAAAATCGGTAGCAACCTTTGCTCTCTAATTCGTGTGTTTTGACTTGTCCAATTTTGGTGTGATTCAAAATTGAACTTGTTCCTTTGTTTGATCGAACAGTTTGCAAGACCATCGTTGTCTTGAGGGTTATTCATATAGTATAGGTACTTCGTGACTTCATCAAGAAGGTAAGTAGACTTGTTCCTACTTGTTGTCTTGATAGTTCATTGAGCGTCTTGCTTCTATTCTTTTATCTTGTTTTCCACGTTCTATATTGCATCATCCATTTCCAACTAGGTCACTAAAATTGGGGACGACCAGTGGTCATGCTGGTACATCTAAACAGTTGATTCTAAGTCCAAACCCCTCGATCAATCGAGGAAGTTCAACCAATAATGTGGAGAAATTGACTGCACAAGAGAACCGACCTAGCCAGTTCAAATTGAGGAGAATCAACTGCGACCCGAACCGATTACAACTGTTAAGGAGAATTTGATTGAAGCACCTTGGGCGAAACTCTTTGCTGGAAATCGATCTGTAGAAAATAGTATGCCTCTAACTTATATTGCTCCAAAAGTAGTAAATGGTCAATATGTTGTGAATTTAGAAAAAATTGGAGGTGAAAAATGAGACAGAAAAATGGAGAAAAGCACTTATTGTCTATATAATCGGAGAAATGCCTAGAGACAACCAGATGCATCGCTACATTTCCCAATATTGGAATATTGTAACTAAGCCCGAGCTATTTCTCCACGAGGAGGGATACTATATAGTCAAATTCTAAAGCTTAGGAGACTTGCAAGACATCCTTTATGGAGGACCATACACCATAAATAGCAGACCTGTTATCCTCAAGCAATGGTCCCAAAATTTTGATTTTAATGCAGAATTCCTCACTGAGATCCTACTATGGGTAAAATTGCCTAAGCTCCTCATGAATTGCTGGGGAACAAACTATTTGAGCAGGATGACTAGTACTCTAGGTAACCCTCTATTTGCTGACCAATGCACCACCAAGCAAACCAGGGTATCCTATGCTAGAATTTTGATAGAGGTCATTGTTACTAAGAAGTTGCCTACTGAAATTACTATTAATGACCCTTCTGGTTGACAACTTCAGTAGCCCATAGAATTTGAATGGAAGCCAAATTTCTGCTTGAATGCCTAAAGATTAGCCACGATTGTGGGAAGCAAAAGCACAAGGAAAAGCCAGTGCAAACTCAAAGGTACATAAGGCCTAGTCTAGTCGCAATGTGGATACCAAAGAACAAACAACAACATATAGGGGAGCAAATACAACAGGGAGAACAATTGTCCACCAGGAAGACTCAAGTAGCTTAGCCAAAGGGGAAAATGCTTTGAATGCAATGGAGGAGAATACTGATGGTGGTTGGATACAGGTTAAACCAAAGGTTGCAAACACAGGGTTAAAGTTAACAAAATCTCACACTACAGAGACTAGACTAGACCCTGAGGTTGTGCCAACAAGAAATGGGTTTCAAGCATTACCTGAAGTGGATCAGAGGTTTGTGAATGCCAAAACCCCTGATGCAGGGGGTGGTATTAGGTTATCACAATGACATGGCTATTATGAAATTTTAGGGGGATAAATAAGAGGTATAAGCATAAGGAGCTAAAGCAATACTTCAAAGACAATCATATTAAATTAGCTGCTCTCTTAGAAACTAGAAAAAAAGAAAATAAGGCATTACATATAGCGGATAAAGTGACTCCTAATTGGGAAAGATTATTAAACTATAAAGATGCATGAAATGGTAGAATATGGGTGTTATGGGACACTAAAATGTATGACATACAACTTGTGCAAGAGGCCGCTCAACTTATGCACTGTCAGGTCACTGGTAAGTAGAATGGAGTAAGTGTTTACTTACAGTTATCTATGGCTTTAACACAGTTTATCAGAGGAAAACATTGTGGGATGGCTTGCAAAGATTGGCTCCTAGAAGGAATATACCTTGGCTATTGTGTGGGGATTTCAATACTGTCCTACACTCACATGATAGACTAGGGTCACCAGTTACCTTAGCAGAACTACACGATTTCTCCATTTGCTATAACAGTCTACTGCTGAATGAAATTTCATGGAGAGGTGATTACTACACATGGATAAACAATCAACAAGGAGCAGACAGAGTTTGTATCATACTTGATAGAGCAATAGAAAATGAAGAATGGATGGTACAATATGGACATCTAACAGCAGAATCTGGTGAACCCTTTATTTCAGATCATGTGCCCATATTGATACCATTCAGAGCCCCTAAAAGTAACATTAGAGTACCCTTCAAATTATTAATATTTGGACTGAGAACACAAAGCTCAATCAGATAACAGCTGAAGGATGGAAAAAAAAGAGAAGTAGGAGGAAAAATGAGAAGTGTCTGGTTTAAACTGAAGAACCTGAAACCTGCTTTCAAGCAGCTCAATTCTAAAGAGTTCAAAGGAATCACTGAAAAGATTATCAATAATAGGGCCACATCGAAGGACATCCAACAAGAAATGCAAATCAGATACTCTGATTCTCTGGCTGATCAAGATAAACTATGTTTGCAATAATTGGAAAGGTGGTCTTTGATTGAGGAAAGTGTGATGCAACAGAAATCCAGAGCTACATGGATCAAACTAGGAGACTCAAATACAAAATATTTCACAACTGTAATAAAAGAAAAGCAGCAACAGAAGCAAATTTTGGAGATCACCTCCCTGACAGGCATGAAGTCGCAAGATCCTAAAGCTATCAAAGAAGAGTTTGCAACTTTTTATAAATCCCTAATGGGATTAGCTGCAAACTCTCGACCGGGAGTTAACATAATGGTTATGAGAAATGGGCCTAGACTATCACACTGTCAACAACTAGAACTATGCGCCACAATTACAGATATAGAAATCTATGAAGCTTTATGTATTGGTGATCATAGGACTCCAGGAATTGATGGATTCAATGTTACCTTTTTTAAACAAGCCTGGCCTATCATAAAAAATAAGGTATGTGATGCTGTCAAAGAGTTTTTTTATCACGGGGTCATATACAAAGCTATTAACTGCAATACACTAACCCTGCTACCAAAGAGTGCAAACCCCAATACTGTGAAGGATTATAGACCTATAGCTTGTTTCACCGTGTTGTACAAGCTGATTGCAAAAGTTTTTGCTGGGAGATTACAAAAGATCATGAGTTGCATTATCTCAGAGGCACAAGCAGGTTTCATCCCTAGGAGAAGGATTGCTGATAACATAATCCTAGCTTATGAGCAAGTCAAATCTTACAGCAGGAAACACATCTCCCCTAGGTGTATGATTAAGGTAGACGTACAAAAAGCATATCACTCTATGAAATGGGTGTATCTGGAACAAGCTCTGGAAGGATCGGCTTTCCTAGACAAGTTTATCAGATGGCTAATGACTTGTGTAAGAACAATTAGTTATATCATCCTCTTTAATGAGGAATTTATGGAGCCATTTAATGTTGCCAAAGGTCTGAGACAAGGAGATCCAATCTCTCCTTCCTCTTTGCTATTGCCATGGAATATTTGAGTAGACTTCTCAATGAACTGCAACATGATAACAGATTCAAATATCATCCAAGATGTGGCAAGCTACACATCACTCATCTGAGCTATGCTGATGACCTGTTCCTTTTTGCCAGAGGAGACACAACCTTAGTACAGAGACTACATGAGTGCTTCACAATATTCTCAGTTGCTTCTGGACTACAAGCTAACTTAGCAAAGAGTGCCATATACTTTGGAGGAATGGAGACCAAGGCTAGAGAAGCAATCTACCAGACACTGGGATACTCTCAAGGACGGCTCCCCTTTAAGTATTTAGGGTGCTATCGGATACAAAGAAGCTGACTATAATAAAATGGCAGCCACCCATCACCAAAATAGCGACAAAGATAACTTCATGGACAGTAAAAATAATTATCTTATGCTGGAAGGGTACAACTAATACAGACTGTATTGATTGGAATCCAATCCTACTAGGCTCAAATTTTTCCCCTACCAATCAAAGTGATTAAAGTGATTGAAGCCTATTGTAGAAGCTACATGCGGTCAGGTGGAAATGAAATTACAAAGAAAGCTTCATTGCTTGGGATAAAGTCTGCTTACCCAAGACTATTGGTGGCCTCAACCTAAGCAACCTACAGATATGGAATGCTGCTGCTATTGCCAGAACATTCTGGGACCTATCTCACAAGCAAGAAAAATTGTGGATCAAATGGATTCATGCTTTCTACATCATAGAATAGTGTGCAAATACCATGCCTATCCCAAAGAATGCTAGCTGGATGGTAAGAAAATTATTGGAAGCAAGATAGATTATCAGTCAACTACACAAGCCTTTAGATGATAAGAAAAGTGTCATCAAACAGATCTATCTTCAACTGATACCAACCATACCTAAAACTAGCAGGAGAAGACTAATGTGCCAAAATGCTACTAAACCTAAGGCTATATTCACAATGTGGCTGCAATGCCAAGGAAGATTACTTACTATGGACAGACTTAAAAAATGGGGACTTACTGTAAATGATACTTGTGTGCTTTGTCAATCTAGTTTGGAGACAAGAAACCACTTATTTGCTGAATGTGGCTATGCTAAAAGCCTATGGAGTAGACTGATTCAATGGGCATAGCTACAGAATAATATAAGCTTTACATGGGATGAGCATCTCCAGTTCATCTGTCATCATTCCAAAGGGAAGACAACATCAGCAAAACTCCTCAAGATGATATATGCTGAATATACGCATGCCCTGTGGAAGGAAAGGAACCATCACATATTTCAAGGGACATTCAGAGATCATACTAGCTTGGCAAGGGAGATAACCTGCATGTGCAATTTTAGAGCAAGTGGCGCTGTAAAGAAACTAGTACAACAATTGTATTTCTACACCTTGTCTACTGATAAAAATATGGCTTAGTGATTTGTGATAGTATAGTCTTTCCCTGTATTTTCTATGAGAATTAAGCTAAGCTATGCTTTGTAATGCTTTCGTTGGCGATTAATGATAAGTTTACTTACCAAAAAAAAAAAAAAAAAGAAACTGCCGAATATCTTTTAAAAGCATAAAATGACTATTCAGTTACAAAAGGGAAAAATTGAGTGGTTTTTCAGGTACAAAACAAAGTAAAATGACTTTTCTAACCAATTTCCATTAGTTCAACAACCAATCTGCATGAAATCAAAATGAAAATCTTCATATTTTGTTATTATCTCTCCTCTTTTCAGGAAATATGGCTATATAAGATAATATTTTTGGGCTTAAGTTGCTAAAATATTGCCAAAGCGTGTTGACAATTGTCAGGGTAAGTCAAACTACTACAAGTTTTATAACTCCAATATAGTGCACTACAATGCCATTGCCCTTCAACAACATGCACTAAAATTATGAGTAAGAATCAGATGTTTTTTTTATTGTTCAGAGGGAATTTGTTTTCCAACCAAGGCAGAGTGAAAAAGCTACAATTTTATCCTTAAACATTGTAAGATGTAGAGAAAAGAAGTATCAATTACAATACCTTACAAATTTTATTTTTTTATGTAGACGTCTTTGACACAATATTCACAGACTAGCCCCAAAAACACGCTAACATATTAGCACAAATGTGAAACTATAATGGCACTATCATTCTTCAGACTAATTGGACATCGTATTTATATTTCTGCATGTAATATACATATACTTGAAAACAATTCGTGTTACAATTAAAGGGCACAGGTTCACAACAAGAATGTTACTAAAAGATCTGGATTTTCTGCCAATTCTGGAAAGTTCCTTTACCCGCGGTTATAAATAATTAGAAGCATTTTCTGTGGACGATAGAGGGACCAGACTCATCGTACTCGGCCTTTGCAATCCACATCTGCATTTCAAGGTTTAACACATAATTAGTCTTTCACACTTTTTTATAGTAGCATATATCTATAACTATAATCAAAAGCAGTAAAATAAACATAAACAAAGATATAGAGAGTAATAGGAGGAAACAGAAACATATATGCAGATGAAACTTGCAAACTCATACATATTGCGAGGTAACTTAACTTTGCAAAAGTGTTAATGATATGGCAAAAGACCATAAACTCAAGCAAAATTTATGTACTAATAACAACAAACATAAGTGCTTTAAGTTGAGTTTCAAGATTTTACTAACCTGTTGGAAGGTACTTAGAGAAGCCAAAATAGAGCCTCCAATCCAAACACTATATTTCCTTTCTGGTGGAGCTACAACCTTAATTTTCATGCTACTTGGAGCCAATGCAGTTATTTCTTTACTCATTCTATCAGCAATTCCATTGAACATAGTCGAACCACCACTAAGTACAATGTTTCCATAAAGATCCTTCCTGATATCCACATCACACTTCATGATCGAATTGTATGTCGTTTCATGAATACCAGCAGCTTCCATTCCAATCATTGAAGGCTGGAAGAGAACTTCTGGGCATCGAAAACGCTCAGAACCAATTGTAATAACTTGTCCATCAGGCAACTCATAGCTCTTCTCAACAGAAGAACTAGTCTTTGATGTCTCTAGTTCTTGCTCGAAATCAAGAGCAATGTATGAGAGTTTTTCCTTCACGTCCCTCACAATTTCCCTTTCAGCTGTGGTGGTGAATGAATAACCGCGCTCAGTCAAGATTTTCATTAGGTGATCAGTAAGGTCACGACCCGCCAAATCAAGACGTAAAATAGCATGTGGTAGAGCGTATCCCTCGTAGATTGGGACAGTGTGACTCACACCATCACCAGAGTCCAGGACAATACCTATATTAGAAATTTCCTAAATCATCAGCAAATGTTCAGTTTATTATAGGAAAGTCACAAAACTAATTTATGTCAAAACAACTTACCTGTTGTACGACCACTGGCATATAAGGATAGAACGGCTTGTATGGCAACATACATAGCAGGAGTATAAAATGTCTCAAACATGATTTGTGTCATCTTTTCACGATTAGCCTTTGGGTTAAGAGGTGCTTCAGTAAGTAGAACAGGATGCTCCTCTGGAGCAACACGAAGTTCGTTATAAAAAGTATGATGCCAAATTTTCTCCATGTCATCCCAATTGCTAACAATACCGTGCTCAATTGGGTATTTTAATGTGAGAATACCACGTTTTGATTGAGCTTCATCTCCTACATATGCATCTTTCTGTCCCATTCCTACCATTACTCCTGTGTGACGAGGGCGACCGACAATGCTAGGGAATACTGCTCTTGGAGCATCATCTCCAGCAAATCCAGCCTATTAAATGACATTAAAACAAGTCAAAGGAGGAATTTTATGATTTGGGATAGAGTTGAATTTTAATGAATGTTATTTGGTGGTACCTTAACCATTCCAGTCCCATTATCACAGACAAGTGGCTGGATATCTTCACCATCTGCCATTTTTATCTAAAACAGCTATGAACAAAAACGAAAGCCTCAAATTAGAAAGACGCAAGTAACAAATAAAGAAAATTACAACACAGTAGCCTAGATAAGACTGTCAAATCTGAAATCTTATAATGGGTGAGGGTGAGGTTGACATTCACCTTTTTATGATCTATACTTCAAATCGAATAACAAAAAGACTAGATAATATATTTCCAAACTTATGGCATAATGTTATTGGCACTCGAATCATAAAACGTAGAAAACATAGCACCTTGCAAATACTACTATGCAAAGAGAAACATTACTTTTTTTTGGGGGCTTAGGTGGAGGTCCTGGGACAGTAGGCTGGAATTAGTTCCAGTATTATAGAACCAAGAAAAGGAAAAAATGAGGGAAAATGAGGAGCCAAAGCTGAAACTTTTAAAGCTGAAATTGGTTATAATTAAGTGCAAAGTTTTTGGTGGAAACCGCATTTCTTGCTTTCGAAAATCTTGCATATCCTCTCATTTTTTCTCTCATCTGTTCCTTACTTTTGCAAGTCTCCACTAATCAGCCTCGTACCTTCATAACCGCTAACTTCTAGTAACTGCTTTAGTGAGGTCCACTTGGGTTATGCTGACTAAAAAGTCACTAAGATTTGAGCTCGTGAAACTAGAATTAACTTGTGTGTATTAGTGGGTGTATGGGGTCGAACCCGATCGCTTGCATAGGAAATAACGGTTTTGGGACTTGACGACCAGTGTCGATTGAAGTCGCCATCCGATAGGTCGAGACCGGAACATCGAGAAGAGAAGTCCGACCCCCCGACATCGAGTAGAGGAGTCCGAGACCGGATGTCATTGGAATGAAGCTCGAAGCCAAGGCGTTCGAGATGAGGTCATCGAGGCCGATCAGGGTAAAACATCTTATGGTAAAATTATCAGATTTAAATAACTGAAGAACCGGAAATCTCGTGATATGTAAACATCTCGGCGGGAATCGCGGCTCAAATCAGTAAAGACGTTGAATCCATTAATTCTAGGGATATCTTACCTTGTAAATGGGATTTTTACCTTGTATAAAATTCTTTTTCATTCCTACATAAACAGGCAGCCCTATTGTAAATGCACAGACAATCTACAACCAATATACAAAAGCTATAGTCTATTTTGCTCATTTATCTGCCTCATATTTTGTTCCAAAAGGATTCTAACACAGAAAGGTTACTCAATATTGGTGGTTTGCTCTTTTTCTTGTTCACTAAATTTAGTCTCTATTTCCGTTTATTCTTTAACTGTATTAAATCAGGTCACATATCCTTAAAACCACATATAAATTTAATTATTACTCGTAATCAAGGGTAAACAGTTTGGCGCCCACCGTGGGGCTAAGGATAATAGTGATTGTTTGATACAATTTTCTGTCACACAGACTATTTTACACTTGTTCTTTGGAGAATGCTTTTTTTTTTTTTAGGTTACAATACAATAATTTCACATTCTCAATCCGTGCCTCAATACGTCGATAGCGAGTTCGACCACCAGGGCAAAAACAACAACTTGGCGCCCGGTAATGAAGTTCCAGTCGACGCTAACTCCCAAATGGCGGTCGATGTGGATCGAACTTCTGGCCCATCGAATAGTGTTCGAAGAGAATACCGCTCGGAAAATCAAAACGACGAGGAGGACAAGATTAGCCTCAGGATGATATTTCAACATGTTGCAAGCCCAGCAAGCGGCTATTGCTCAGCTGCAAAATCGGAACGAAGTTTCGATGGGATAGAGACCGGCCCCCCTCGGGAAATTATCCCCGAAAATGAACCTATCACAGTAGAACCAAGCGAAGAGAAATTGGTTCCCTACGACGTCTTCTGTCTTCGCGCTTTCTAAAAACCACCCTAGCGGATCGGGGGCAAACGCCGGGATCATGAAAATGCTCGAGGAGTTAGCCAGACAAATCGAGTCAGGCAAGAAGAAGATTGAGGCCAATGATAAAAAGGTAGAAACATATAATTCGAGGGTAGACCAAATTCCAGAAGCACCTCTGGTATTAAAAGGTTTAGACTCAAAGAAATTCGTACAGAAACCTTTTCCATCAAGCGCCGCCCCAAAACCCATACCGAAGAAGTTTTGCATGCCGGATATTCCCAAATACAATGGGACATCTGACCCAAATGAGCATGTAACAACATACAAATGCGCCATAAAGGGAAATGATCTCGAAGACAATGAGATTGAGTCCGTTCTCTTAAACAAATTCGGAGAGACCTTGTCTAAGGGGGCAATGACTTGGTATCACAATTTGCCCTCGAATTCCATCGATTCTTTTGCCATGCTTGCGGACACCTTCGTGAAAGCTCATGCGGGTGTCATCAAAGTCGAGACACGGAAATCAAACTTATTTAAAATTAGACAAAGAGATAACGAGATGCTCAAGGAATTCGTATCTCGATTTCAGATGGAACGAATGGACCTACCACCGGTCACTGATGATTGGACCGTACAGGCCTTCACCCAAGGACTCAACGCTCGAAGTTCAACGACTTCACAACAGCTTAAACAAAGCTTGATTGAATATCCGGCTGCCACATGGGCGGATATACACAACCGTTATCAATCGAAGATTAGGGTCGAGGACGACCAACTTGGAGCCCCCTCGGGATCCACTTACCCCATCAGAACTCATGATAGGGTTCAAAGGGATATTTATCGAGAGCCAAGATCGAGTAGAGACAGGCATCGACCATACCTTGGAGAACGAAAGGCCATTCCAATAAGCAGGGTTCCCCGAGAAGGGAAAGGAGGAACAATCTTAATCGGAGTAACCGAAGACCATTGGTAAGAAACAACTTCGAGAGAACCGCTGGCCATCGAGAAGCACCACGACTATCCAATTATAACTTCAACGTCAACTCGGCTACTCTCGTATCGGCCATCGGTCGCATTAAGGATACTAGGTGGCCTCGACCACTGCAATCGAATCCAGCTAAGAGAGATCCCAGTTTGATATGTAAGTATCATGGTACACATGGGCACAAGACAGAGGATTGTCGATAGTTGAGGGAAGAGGTGGCATGGTTGCTCGAAAATGGGCACCTTCGAGAGTTTTTGAGCGATCGAGCCAAAAACCATTATGGGAACAGGAATAAACCAGTAAACCAGGAGGATCCTCAGCATACGATCAATATGATAATCGGTGGGGTAGATACACCCCAATGTCTGGTATTGAATGCACTAAAATATCCATCACCCGAGAAAAGCACACTCAGGATTATGCGATGGACGGAACTTTGCACTTCCGCGAGGAGGATGCGGAAGGAATCATACAACCCCATAACGACGCCTTAGTAATATCGGTGCTTATACACAAAACTAAGGTGAAGCATGTATTGGTCGATCCCGGTAGTTCAGCCAACATAATCCGGTCATGGGTTATCGAACAGCCCGGGTTGACGGACCGAATTATCCTTGAAGTTTGGATTCTCAATGGTTTTAACATGGCTTACGAGACAACCAAAGGGGAAATAACTTTACCAATGAACACTACCGGTACCGTTCAGGAAACGAAATTCTGCGTAATCGAAGGAGATATGAGGTACAACGCCTTGCTCGGGAGACCGTGGATTCATGATATCAGAGCGGTACCCTCGACACTGCACCAAATGTTGAAATTCCCATCGACTGATGGGATCATAACTGTTTATGGAGAACAACATGCGGCGAAAGAAATGTTCGCAGTAGAAGAAGCAGTATCGAAACCAATAGCTCCTTCCCAAAGAACCAAATAGCAATCACAAGCGTCGCCTTCAACGAACGAAGGTGAACAGGAGCTTCTCGAGGATGATGACTACGGGATTCCACAGTCATTCGTCGGCCCCAACGAATCCGATGCAACTAAGTCAACGGTCGAAGAACTCGAGCAAATTTCACTCCGAGGAGATGCACCGGATCGGAAGGTATACCTGGGCTCGGGCTTAAGCTCCGAGCTTAGGACCAAACTTATTCATTTTCTTTCAGCTAACGAAGACTCTTTCGCTTGGTCCCATCTTGACATAACAGGAATACCTTCGGAGATCACGACTCACAAACTGAGCATCGATCCTAAATTTCGACCGATCAAGCAAAAGAGGAGGCCTCAATCCGAAGTCAAACAAGCATTCATCAAAGATGAGGTAACCAAGCTTTTAAATATATCATCCATTCGGGAAGTTAAATACCTGGAATGGTTAGCAGATGTAGTTGTAGTCCCTAAAAAAGGAAATAAGTTAAGAATGTGTATAGATTATAAAGATTTGAACAAGGCATATCTTTTCCCTTACCTAACATCGATCACATGATCGATGCCACTGCTAGCCACGAGACCCTTAGCTTTATCGACGCCTACTCTGGCTATAACCAGATACGAATGGACAAGGATGATCAAGAAAAGACATCCTTCATCACTAAGTATGGTACATACTGTTATAACGTGATGCCATTCGGGTTTAAAGAATGCGGGGGCTACTTATCAACGCCTAGTAAACAAAATGTTCGAAGAAAAACTAGGAAAAATAATGGAAGTTTACATTGATGATATGTTAGTTAAGTCCCTGCGAGCAGAGGACCATTTGAGCCATTTGCAGGAAACGTTCGATGTGCTGAAACGGTACAACATGAAGTTAAACCCGGAGAAGTGCGCATTTGGAGTGGGCTCGGGAAAATTCCTCGGTTTCATGGTCTCGAATCGAGGAATAGAAATTAACCCCGAAAAGATCAAAGCCATCGAAGACATTAGATTGTAGACAGTGTAAAGGCCGTACAAAAGCTGATAGGTCGGATAGACGCTTTAGGCCGATTCATTTTGAGGTCTTCCGATAGAATTCATCGGTTTTTCAACTTGCTGAAAAAGAAGAACGATTTCTCGTGGAGTCCGGAATGTCCGCGCGCGTTAGAAGAACTTAAGTGGTATCTCTCTAGCCCACCTTTGCTGCATACACCAAAGACAGGTGAGCAACTATACCTCTACCTTGCCGTTTCAGAAGTAGCGGTGAGTGGGGTCCTGGTCCGAGAAGAAGCACGTACACAGTTTCCTATTTATTACGTCAGTAGAACCTTAGGTGAAGCCGAAACTAGATACCCACATTTAGAAAAATTAGCACTCGCTTTATTGAGTGCCTTTAGGAAGCTAAAACCCTACTTCTAGTGCCATCCCATATGTGTAGTAATGACTTATCCCCTGAGAAATGTAATGCATAAGCCCGAGTTATCCGGTCGATTGGCCAAGTGGGCCATCGAAATAAGCGGGTACGATATCAAATATCGGCCCCGAACCTCGATCAAATCTCAAGTATTGGCAGATTTCGTCGCCGATTTTGTGTCGTCACTAATACCCGAGGTCGAGAAAGAATTAATGACCAAATCGGGTACTCCTTCAGGAGTATGGACCCTGTTCACACAGGGCACCTCGAACTCGAAAGGATCGAGGCTTGGTATCGTACTAAAGCCCCCAATCGGAAACACTATTCGACAGTCTATTAAGACTGTAAAATTGACTAACAATGAAACAGAGTATGAAGCTATGATTGCAGGTTTAGAGCTGGCCAAAAGCCTGGGAGTGGAGATAATCAAAGCCAAATGCGATTCCCTCCTCGTGGTCAACCAAGTAAATAGGACTTTCGAAGTCAGAGAAGGGCGAATGCTGAGGTATTTGGACAAGCTTCAAGTCACGTTGCACAGGTTTAAAGAGTGGACTTTACAGCACATACCTCGAGAACAAAACAGTGAAGCCGACGCCCTCGCCAACCTGGGATCATCGGTCGAAGATGAGGAGATCAAATCCGAAAAGGTCGTACAACTTTTGAGATCCGTAGTGGAGGAAGGCCATGCCGAAATTAATTCGACAAGCTTGACCTGGGATTGGAGGAATAAGTATATAGAGTATCTCAGTTCGGGTAAACTCCCTTCGGATCCCAAAGAATCGAGAGCATTACGAACAAAAGCGGCCCGGTTCTGTTTATCCGATGATGGGACCCTATTCAGAAGGACATCCGGTGGCCCCCTCGCAATATGTCTTGGACCAGGCAACACCGAGTATATTTTAAGAGAAATACACAAAGGCACATATGGGGAATCACTCTGGTTCCGAATCCTTGGTTCGAAAAATAATTCGAGCCGGCTACTATTGGATCGATATGGAGAAAGATGCAAAGGAGTTCGTTCGCAAGTGAAACGAGCGCCAAAGGCACGCACCGATGATCCACCAGCCCGAAGAGACATTGCATTCAGTCCTATCGCCATGGCCATTCATGAAATGGGGAATGGAAATCGTCGGCCCTCTCCCTTATTCGCTAGGTAAAGCTCAATTTATTCTCTTTATGACTGACTACTTCTCCAAATGGGTTGAAGCGCAGGCTTATGAAAAAGTTAGAGAAAAGGAAGTGATCGACTTCATCTGGGACCACATCATATGTCGATTTGGGATGCCATCAGAGATCGTGTGCGATAATGGTAAGCAGTTCATCGACAGTAAAGTGACGAAATTCTTCGAAGAGAACAAGATCAAGAGGATCTTATCGACGCCCTATCATCCCAGCGGCAACGGACAAGCTGAGTCAACCAACAAAACCATAATTCGAAACTTGAAGAAAAGGTTAACTGATGCAAAGGGAAAATGGATAGAAATACTGCCCGAGGTTCTATGGGCATATCGCACAATCGAGAAAACCAGCACCGAGGCCACTCCTTGCTCTCTAGTATACGGTGCTGAAGCGTTAATACTAGTTGAAGTAGGCGAACCGACTATCAGCTTCCGATACGCAACCGAAGAACCGAATCGAGAAACTATGAACATCAATTTAGAATTATTGGACGAAAGAAGGGAAGCAGCCCTTGTTCGAATGGCGGCCCAAAAATAAAAGATCGAAAGGTATTATAACCGGAGAGCCCATCTTCGACACTTCAACATCGGAGACCTGGTGCTCAGAAGAATCACACCCAATACTCGAGATCCGAACTAAGGAAAGTTAGGACCGAACTGGGAAGGGCCCTACACCATCTTGAAGGTCACCGAAAAGGGATCTTACAAGCTTGGAACCATGGAGGGAAAACAACTGCCAAACAATTGGAACATAAGCCACCTGAAGCGATACTATTGTTGAGGTATAAAATGTCATTTTTTCATTTGTTTATTTTATGTTACTAACGTCTGTAGGTGTTGAACGAGGTAATCTCGAGCCAGGAAGCACAGGATATTAGGACTGAAAGCACGCGTTGCACTCTTTTTCCGTTCAACCGGTTTTGTCCCAAATTGGGTTTTACGGCAAGGTTCTTAATGAGGCAACCAGGAATCGTGCTAACTTAGACCGGTCGCTTATCAAAGACAATAATACTTGGTGCACAACTTCGATCGGCCATGAATATCAGAAGATTGCTTATCTACTTTGATTCATTGCTTGGACACTTCAATTCGGGGGAACTTCTCATAGATCGTTAGGAATGAATGTAAGGGTCAAACGGTCGAAAGTACCGTGCCCGAGTAGTTTGATCTACCCCCTAAGCAAATTAACAGGCACTCGAATGCTAATAAAAGCTTTTTGGCACCGATATCTTGTCTCCGAGCCCAAGGGCCGCGTCAATTTTTATTACATGATCGAAAACTAACGTTGCTCAGAATCGAAGGGGAGTAAGACTTGTTAAGGAAAACCCCAATTTATTAAAAGGCCAAGGCCGTATCGAGTTAATAAAACTCAAAGGGAAGTAAGACCTACTAAGGCAAACCCAATTTATAAAAGGCTAAGTCTGAATCAAGTTAGACTCGAGGAGAATTGAAATCTGCTAAGGCAGAACTCCGATTTCTTAACAGGGCAAGGCCACGTCGAGTTAATGAAATTCGAAAAGGAATAAGACCTATTAAGGCAAACCTCGGACCCCTTTCAAGGCTTAGGCCTTACCTGATCGGCCATGGAAAGGGAAAATCTACTAAGAAATAAGCTAAGTCTTAACTAAGCCTGGAAGGTAGAAGATTCTACAAGTTGAATTATCAGAGAGTCAAAACAAAACCGAACAAGAAAGGGAGATAAAAGAAAATCCTTCATATATATGAAGCAAAGTATGTTACAAAAGTGAGAATTCTAAAAAGACATATTATACAACAGATGACTTTAGTCAGAATTCTTGGAGTCTTCTTCCTCTTCTGGAAAGGCCCGCTTTCTGGATTCGGCTTCGATCTTTGTTGCATCATCAACCTCGGTGGATAGATCGAAGCCTCGAGCTTGTAACTCTTCGAGAATAGAAAGGCGGGTTTGACATTTGGTATACTCGACCAGAATCTTTGATTGCTCCTGGGCAGCCTCGGCATCGGCCCTGTATTGAGCTATTAGATCATCGACATCAGCTTTGGATGTGGCAATCTCCGATTTTGCCAATTGCAGCTCGTTGACCAAAATATCACGATCCGTGGTAAGCGTCTCGCCCTGAGATCGAAGTGTATCAGTGCTCTTAGTCAGAGTCCTGATTTTCTATTGTGCCTCCGAGACTTGTTCTTCCAAAGAAACCACTCGAGCTTGGAGTGTTTCCTTTTTCGAGGTCAGCAGATCGGTCTTAGCTCTCTATTCGTTGGTCTCTGCTTTGGCCTCGCTCAATGCGGATCAGAATTGGTTTATTTGGTCAAGTTGCTACTCCATCTGGTCAAGTGTATTAGCATTCTCCTTACGCACAAAGTCTAGCTCAACCCGAAGGGTTGACATCTCCCCTTCGAGTCGCTCATGACGTGCCTTTTCTTCCCTTAGTCGAAGAAAAGCCTCATGATGAAGCACCGGGGCCTACGAATATGAAAGAAAATAAGACACTTAGCCCAGATTGAAAAGTAAAATGGCAAACACCGAACAAAGCCTATAAGAAGTTTTACCTTATTTGATGCCTGTTGAGATTCATTGAACAAGCATGCCTCATCCACCTCGTCCATTGCGGCCTGATCTTCTTTGGTCACCAGACACCGAAGATAACTAGCCACCCCGACACGCGCAGAAAGGGCCCTAGCATCTTCGGGAATGGCAAACTTTATTATCCTTTTTCGATCAGGGTTGGAACTCAGAGTAGGAAATCTATCGACCAGCTTGGGACCGAAAGATGCCCTGCTCGTCTCGGCGGAGGGACTCTTCCTCGGCACTTCGAGCCCAAAGGTGTCAGCCGATGGCACACCGTCGAAGAAACCTTCAAAAGGCCCTTCCGATACATGGCCTTTGCTCGGCGAATGCGCTCTTGAAGCTCGGGCTTCATTGAGGGTTGCCTCCGAGAAAGAAGGGGAGTCCATTGCTTATGGGGGACCCGAGATTCCCTGAGCTGCCTCCCCTGCATCGGCGGAAGCCCCGATTCTCGCCCCTGCATCGAGGTCCTCTACTCGATGAATACGAGCTTCATCGATCCTCGGCTCGGGGACTGCCCGAGATGGCTCGTTGCTTAAAATCTCGAGGCCCTATCTTCCTCGGATTAATCATCCAACTAGACAGCCACGCCCGCAAATTTGGTCTTACGAGCTATGCTCTTCTTCGATTTCTTCTTCTCGGGCCCAGAAGAACCGGGGGCTTCTTTTCTCTTTTTCTCTCCCTCCTGCTCCGAGACAGGGGGAGGGCAGGGAACCTCTCTACCGGGGGACATTGGCCTCAATTCAGCGTCCTTCGATAGACCTGCAAAGGGAGGAGGAAGTAAATTGGTGGCATCATCGATCACACAAAGCATGGAATATAAGTGATATCGGCCTCACCATGATTTTTGGCCTCCCATAGCCCTTCGATATCTCGCGCCAGGCACGCTCTGAGTAGGTCCTTTGAGCTACCACCTTCCGGACCCACTCTTCCAAATGCTGAATCGCAGCCGGCATTTGAGAAACAACTACATCTTGCAAAATATATTAGTGAGATAACAAAGGAAAGACAACAGATGAATTAGGATAGGAAAATGATTCTTACGGTTCATGTTCCACTTGTCAAGGAACGGCATATCTTCGGCAGGAATCAGGTCTGGCGTCCTTATTCGAACAAATCAGCTCATCCAGCTCGGTCCTTATCCTCGTTAATGCTTGAAAACGGGGCTTTACTTGCCCGGCGAGTGAGTTTTGTTAGTGCCCATCGGAAGACTCGGGGACTGTACAATCGCAGCAGATGATCGAGGGTGAAAGGATGCCCATCGACCTTGCTCACGAAAAAACGAAAAAGATGTATTATTCGCCAAATGGAGGGATGAATCTTACCCAACGTTACATGGTACCTTTTGCAAAAGACGACAATAATGGGGTACAAAGGTCCCAACGTGAAGGGGTAAGTGTAAACACTCAAGTAGCCCTCCACGTGGGTGGTAATCACCTCGTCCGGTGAGGAAACTACCACATCTTTACCAACCCAGTTACATTCTACCTTCACCCTATCGATGGTTTTGCTCGTGATCGAACTAATATATCTAACGACTGGTTCACCCCGACCCGGTACAGAGGAAGCCTTCTCCACCTTAAAGTCGGAGCCAATTGAGCATCCGACCGGTACGAACGCTTTTAGAGGAGGCTTTGTCGAAGTCTCCTCAGCAACGACAGGCTCGGCCTCTTCAGTGGGTTGAGAGGAAGAGGGTTTTTGTTTTTGAGGAACAGACTTGGATGTCTTTGCTATTGGAATTAAAGAGGTGGAAAAGCAAGTAGATGCAAGCGTAAAAAGAAAATCACTTGAGAACAAAGTTTAGAGAACTTGGATAATATGGTGCTCAAACGACGCAAACTTGAAAACTGAAGAATAAGAGGGCTATTTATACGTTTTCAAAGGTGGAGGTTCGAAACTCAAAATGAGAAAGCATTAATTGGTGCTTGCAAGAATTGCAGAGTTTGTCGTTAGTTGGTATATGAAAAGACACTTTTGATACTGGCCACGTGCGTCATCATGCTGCCGTCATTTATCAACGAGAAGTTTTGTGATTTGACGTTCCGAATTTCGTGTCGTGCACCATAAGTATGTTTCCACTTAGCCTAATCTTAAAAGCGGCGGCTCATATCGTTTCTTGTCATTACTCTCCAAAAAATGAGGGGACTATCTGTATGGGGTCAAAGTTGCATAGGAAGTACCGGTTTTGGGATTTGACGACCAGCGTCGATTGAAGTCACCATCCGATAGGTCGAGACCGGAACATCAAGAAGAGAAGTCCGAGACCGGGACATCGAGTAGAGGAGTCCGAGACCGGATGTCATCGGAACGAAGCTCGAAGCCAAGGCGTTCGAGACGAGGTCATCGAGGCCGATCAGGGTAAAACGTCTTGTGGTAAAATTATCAGATTTGCATAACTGAAGAACCGAAAATCTCATGATATGTAAACATCTCGGCGGGAATCGCGGCTTAAATCAGTAATGACGTTGAATCCATTAATTCTAAGGATATCTTACCTTGTAAATGAGATTTTTACCTTGTATAGAATTCTTTTCCCTTCCTATATAAACAGGTAGCCTTATTATAAATGCACAGACAATCTACAACCAATATACAGAAGCTATATCTATTTTGCTCATTTATCTGCCTCATATTTTGTTCCAAAAGGATTCTAACACAGAAAGGTTACTCAATATTGGTGGTTTGCTCTTTTCCTTGTTCACTAAATTTAGTCTCTATTTCCGTTTATTCTTTAACTGTATTAAATTAGGTCACATATTCTTAAAACCACATATAAATTTAATTGTTACTCGTAATCAAGGATAAACATTGAGTATTTTAATTGTTCATTATGTATTATGGTACTACCTTACAATTTTTTGTTAGTAACGATATATTTATGGTAAATTTAATTCTATACACTAAATGTGTAAATGAATTTTTACACTATTACATACTTGTAAAGTAACCAGAGGTAATTTTCTATTATAAGTGGAATCTGTAATAAGAAAAAGACTAGGCGTGTTAACATGTTAATTAAATTACAAAGTTAATGTAAAACTCTGTTACAAAGTCTATTGGTTCCACGTAAGGGTGTGCATGGACCTGGTTGGTTCGATTTTTATCAAAATAAAATCAAATCAACTATATCGGTTTGGATTGGTTCGATTTTGTCAGGTTTTTTGTTACTTAAATATTATTTCAATCTTACTTTGTTAAATTTTTAATAAATAAATATATATTTAGTAAAAATATAAAAAATTAACAAACATATTATCGATTAAGAAATTCTTATGGGAGAACTTTCTTAGTAACACATAATAGTTATTTTTTTAGTCGTCTGATAATAATTTTCGTTGATGTACTGATAAGTGGTAGAAAAGGTACTAAATAGTGTGCAAATTACCTCATGTTTAGCTCTTGTTTGTTTGGATTTGGATGTTAATCACATTGATTCATGTTAATATAATGTGTTTTTATGTGTAGGAATGAGTTGAAAGCAATCGGGGATGTAATCGAGGAAGAAACGAGCTAAAATAAGAAGAAACGGACAAAGGAGGAAACCAGGCCACAGGCCAGCGCCCAGCGCTGCCTGTGGCGCTGGAGGCAGTAAGCTCACAAAACATTCTGCCTTCAGTCCCCTGGGGGGCGCTGGGCGCTGACCAGGGGACCAATTTCGGAAATCGTCTCCTACTCGACCTAGAAGACCCCAAACCGCCCCAAAACCTTCCTAACTCCTATATAAACACCCCAAAACCTATCTAAGAGATATACAAGGTGATTTTGGAGCAAAAGGGGGCTAGGAACATCAACAACATCAACCAATTTTCAATTCATCAAGCAAAACTAGTATCTTTATTTTAGTTTTTCTTCTTTAGTTATTTGATTTTGTTGAACATGAGTGGCTAATCACCCTTTGTTCTGGGGTTGTGATTAGCCATGAAAATTGTGTTTCTAACTTGATGATTTCATTTTAATAGTTAATGTGGCTAAGATTGTTTCTTCAATTCTATGCTAAATTGCTTAATTGTTTTGGCAATCAATTAAGTTCTATCAATTATCTATGCGATGTTTGAGAAAACTAAGTTTAGATTAGAATAAGAATTGAAGAGAGCATGTTCTTAACTTTATTAAAAAGAGCGGATTTGTGGTTAAGATAGGAATATACTTAATCATCATGTTTAGTTATATAATCGTGTTCTTCATGCATTCTTGCTAGATTAATTCCATAAGAATATAGGCATTAATCTTGTTAGGAATAGGCGAATAGTACTTTGGAAGAAGGCTATGAGTATCATTATCGATTAATTAGCAACCTTACATTAACTATATGAACGATAAGTCAATTAGAATGCAATAGGATTGGGCATAAAATCACAACCCTGGAATCTTTGTTTTATTGATCACAAAAATACATATTTGTTCTCTGCAATTCCTAGATTTAAATTAGAATTACAATTTAGAATAAACTATATACTAAACTTGATCTTTACTTGATTAAATAATGATATTAGTTGTTATAAAGTAGTTAACTTAAGTCCCTTGGGTACGATAATCCGGACTCATTGTCCTATATTACTTGTCGATCACGTATACTTGCGTGTGCGTAAGG
>MCJB01040778.1:44981-57382 GCA_002018475.1 Nicotiana obtusifolia | reverse complement strand
ATACACTTAGTATATATATACTATACAATAATATAAATGTAAGCCGTTAACGCTTTTGTAATACAAGGGATTAATATGCAGTTAAGTTGTACTACGGAGCGTGCGTGCATATCAATATAATATATATAAATATAGTATAGCGTATTACATATCAAGTTATATATACATGTATTATACAATACACTATGCTATAGTATATTATATTGTATAATGTATTATATATCAATATATATTCGATATATCAAGGTGTATATATATATATATATTAAAGTTATATTCGATATACATATAGTATAATATAGTATAGTTTATATATACTAAATGTATTGCACGCACGCTCCGTAGTACACGTAACTGCATATTAATCCCTTGTATTACAAAAGCGTTAATGGCTTACATTTACATTATTTAGACATGCAGTAAATACAAAATTGAGTTTAATTTTGGTAAAATGTTAACAAGAAAGCGACCAACTTTGGTCGCAAATATATATACATTTATATTTGCGACCAACTTTGGTCCCAAAAAGAAAATCAGATTTAATTTAATTTTCCATTGGTCGCTTATCTCCCCATAAAAATTCCCTCCAATAAGTGACCAACGTTGGTCGAAAAATCAAAATTTGATTTATTTTAATTTTCCAGATTAGCGACCAACGTTGGTCGCTAATCTCCCCATAGAATTTCCCTTCAATAAGCGACCAACATTGGTCGCAAATGTTAAACGTGGGTCCACATTTGCGACCAAAGTTGGTCGCCAATTGTGAATTTTCTTTGATCAGATTGGTCTGACCAGTCCGGTCAACATGTTGACGAATTTACCGACCAATTTTCGACCACTGTTGGTCGCTAATTGCTTTAAGTTTTTTTTTGTTTTTTTTTCTAAGTTTGCGACCAATGTTGGTCCCTTTTGGTGGCAGACTAACGTTGGTCGCTAATTTTTGGTCGCAAAAACGCTGTTTTCTAGTAGTGAATGACGATGAGTTTCTATCTAAAGAGTTTCACTCTATAATGTTTAGATCCCAAAGGCATAATTTTCTAAGCTAGCTTAAGCTTTCAAGCATAAGAAAATAATTGGAGTCATCTCCCTGAAAAAGAACACATGAAAAAAACAAGAACTTGGTTCTTCCTCCAAAGCAACAAGAATAAAGTTATAGAATTTAGGAATAAGTGAGTTGAATGCACACATTTTGTGTTAAAAAATTATAGTAATACCACTAGGTTACTCGTCTTGTAATATAAGTGTAAGTTTCAAAAGGTGAAAATTTTGATAACCTTTCAACTTTTCAGATAACCAAAGTTGACACCTTCTGCCATTTTGCTTTACTTGGTATTTTGGACAATACTCCGTCTTCTTTGACTCCATGAACTTGTTTGTGCTACTAGTCAAAGTGCACAAACAATTGGATGAAAGAATAATTTTTGTTAATCTTTTTCTTCTCAAAGTGGGGTCACTTGGCTTTGATGTCAAACTTAAGTTGGTTATATAATTAAAATATGTAAAATTAATTGCTAGCAAGTTTTTTTCTTATATTTTAAGTAGGGTCCGAAAAGAACTTAAAATCATGGATAGTCAAGCATTGTGTTCCCTAATTAGTCATTGACTAGGAAAATAGAACGTGCAAGAACCATTAATGTTAGTTGAATAGGCTAAGAATTTCAGAAATATAAACAACTTAGTTGTTTCATGCTCATAGCTAAAAAACAATGGATAGAAGGAAATATCCAAGATTAGATCATTTCCTTGTTACTTGGTCTTTACTGCTCTTACAGACGGCTTTTGGATTAACTTCAAGAGAAGTTAACAAAACCATGTGTATAGAAAAGGAGAGAGATGCTCTTCTTGAGTTCAAAAGAAGCCTTATTGATGATTTTGATCGATTATCAACATGGGGTGATGAAGAAGATAAAAAAGAATGCTGCAAATGGAAGGGTATTGAATGTGACAAAAGAACTGGTCATGTAACTGTTCTTGATCTTCACAGTGAGGTTTCATGTCCAGGCCATGCTTGTTTTGCTCCGATATTGACAGGTAAACTTAGTCCTTCTCTACTTGAGTTGCAGCATCTGAATTACTTGGACCTCAGTCAAAATGGATTTGACAGAAGTGAAATACCAAGATTCATATCCTCTCTTAAGAGACTAGAGTATCTGAACCTCTCATCATTAGATTTTTCTGGTGTAGTTCCTACACAGTTAAAGAATCTAACTTCTTTGAGGATTCTTGATCTTGGGAACAACAATCAGCTAATAGTAAAGGACCTTGAGTGGCTTTCTCATCTTTCCTCGCTAGAGTTCTTGCGTCTAGGTGGTAACGACTTCCAAGCAAGCAATTGGTTTCAAGAGATAACTAAGGTCCCTTCACTGAAAGAACTGGACTTGAGTGTTTGTGGTCTCTCTAAATTCGTCCCGTCTCCAGCTGACTTAGCCAATTCTTCTTTGATCTCTCTTTCTGCTCTTCATTTATGTTGTAATGGTTTTTCTTCTTCAGCTGAATATAGCTGGTTATTCAATTTTAGCACAAGCTTAACAAGCATAGACCTCTCCAATAATCAGCTCGTCGGTCAAATTGATGATCGCTTTGGGAACTTGATGTATCTTGAACATCTTAATCTTGCAAATGAGTTTAATCTTAAAGGTGGGATTCCAAGTTCTTTTGGCAATTTGACACGTTTACGTTACCTGGACATGTCTAACACTCGAACATACCAATGGCTTCCTGAGTTGTTTCTCAGGTTATCAGGCAGTAGGAAAACACTTGAGGTTTTGGGGTTGAACGACAACTCAATGTTTGGTTCATTGGTTAATGTCACAAGATTTTCAGCCTTAAAGAGATTATACCTGCAGAAAAATGTGTTGAATGGTTTTTTCATGGAAAGATCTGGACAAGTTTCGAGCCTTGAGTATCTAGACTTGTCTGATAACCAAATGAGAGGGCCATTACCAGATTTAGCATTTTTTCCATCATTGAGAGAGTTGCTTCTTGGATCTAATCAATTCCAAGGGAGGATACCACAAGGTATTGGAAAACTTTCACAGCTTAGAATTTTGGACGTCTCGTCCAATAGGCTGGAAGGATTACCAGAAAGTATGGGGCAACTATCGAACCTAGAAAGTTTTGATGCCTCTTACAATGTCCTGAAGGGTACAATCACTGAGTCCCACCTTTCAAACCTCTCCAGTTTAGTAGATTTGGACCTATCCTTCAACATTTTGGCTTTGAAAATGAGCTCCCACTGGGTTCCTCCTTTTCAACTACAAATTATAAGCCTTCCATCTTGCAATTTGGGACCTTCTTTCCCCGAATGGCTTCAAACTCAGACTAACTACACTGTTCTTGACATTTCTCTTGCGAATCTTTCAGATGTGCTACCAAGTTGGTTCTCTGATCTTCCTCCCAATTTAAAGATACTGAATCTCTCTAACAACCATATCAGTGGCAGAGTTTCTGAGTTTATAGTGAATAAACAAGACTACATGGTTATAGATTTAAGTTCTAACAACTTTTCAGGACCTTTGCCACTAGTTCCTACCAATGTGCAAATATTTTACCTGCACAAAAATCAGTTTTTCGGATCCACTTCTTCCATTTGTAGAAGTGCAACAGGAGCTGCCACTTCCCTTGACTTGTCACACAACCAATTTTCAGGAGAACTTCCTGATTGTTGGATGAATATGAGTAATCTAGCTGTTCTTAACCTAGCCTATAACAATTTCTCTGGAAAACTTCCACATTCATTAGGTTCCTTGGAAAATTTAAAGGCGTTATACATACGTCAGAACAGTTTTAGCGGGATGTTGCCTTCTTTTTCACAATGTCAGTTATTGCAAATCTTGGATCTTGGAGGGAATAAGTTGACTGGAAGAATCCCAGCATGGATAGGTACTGATCTACTCAACTTGCGCATTCTAAGCCTACGGTTCAACAAATTCTATGGCAGCATACCATCAATTATATGTCAGCTTCAATTTCTTCAGATACTTGACCTTTCAGCGAATGGATTATCTGGGAAAATTCCACAGTGCTTCAACAATTTTACTTTATTGCATCAAGAAAATGCTTCTGGTGAGTCAATGAATTTTTCAGTCCAGTATGACTATATTCCTCGTTCATACTTGTACATAGGCAATTTATTGGTTCAATGGAAAAACCAGGAGGCTGAGTACAAGAATCCTTTAGTATATCTGAAGACTATTGATCTTTCAAGTAACAAGTTGGTTGGAGGTATCCCTAAAGAAATAGCTGAAATGAGAGGATTGAAATCTTTGAACCTTTCAAGAAATAATCTGAATGGAAGTATCATTGAAGGAATAGGTCAAATGAAGATGTTGGAGTCACTTGACATGTCAATAAACCAGCTTTCTGGTATGATACCTAAGGGCCTTGCTAATTTGACTTTTCTTAGTGTGTTGGACTTGTCAAACAACCACTTATCAGGAAGAATTCCATCAAGCACTCAACTACAAAGTTTTGAGATATCATCCTATAGTGGTAACGCTCAACTCTGCGGCCCCCCTCTCCAAGAATGTCTCGGATATGCTCCTCCTAGCCCCCGTATCAATCATGGCAGCAATACCAATCCCCAAGAACTTGACGATAATGAGGATTTTCCATCTCCGGAGTTTTATATATCGATGGTGCTAGGTTTCTTTGTTGCATTCTGGGGAATCTTGGGCTGTTTAATTGTCAACCATTCTTGGAGGAATGCCTACTTCATATTCTTAATGGACACGAAGAATTGGCTCGATATGACATCAAGAGTCTGCTTTGCAAGACTGCAGGGAAAGCTAAGGGCCTCGTAACCGTAATGTTCGAATGTACCTGTTTACTTTGAAGAGGTAGCTTGATTTCCTCCCTTAAGGATTCCTATTCTCTTGTTGTGGTGTCTATGTGTAAATCTCTTATACAAGCAATAAGCGAACATGTAAATTCTCTTTAAACCCCCTTTGGATTTCTAATGTTTCATTTCCATCTTGGCGAAAGCTAGACTTTAAAAAATGTCTATAACCTAGGAAATACATAAGTTCTATTTCTGGAGAGAGAATGCTGAAGTACTAGAAATTGAGTAGTGCTGAACTGCAGAAGTGGTAGAATAGTATAGATAGCATTTTTGATTTCACTCTAATCATAGGCATTTTGGCAAAATTGTGACCAGCTACAATACCATATTCCACCAATCATATTGGTTAGATGAGCTTCCTATTCACGACAAATTTGGTATACAGAAATTAATAACTGCAACTATCACAAGACAAATAAAAGAAAGATTATTTTAAAACTTGTAATTACAACTCTGTATATCCCTTGATTCTTGTCTCTAATTTATATATACCGCCTTTCTCTATGATGACTGAGTTGTACATGTCTTCTCAGTGTTTAGTTGTTGCTGCTCCATTTACTAGTAAGTCTCCTAAGTTGGGATATCCCATCTTCTTGTTTGATGTTGCTTCAGGTTCTACCTGTAGTACTCGTTGGAAGTTGTAAGTGAGAGATACAAACAAGGGTGTCTGATATATCAAGGATATTTTTTTTAATTCAATGTTATAGTAAACTAATTGGTGCTTCATCTATTTGATTGCTGAACTACATGTGACTTGGATTGAGCTGAGGACACTTCTGTATCCTACTCTGATATCAAATGCAATATATTAAATGTAATTGACTGAATCAGAGATAAGAATTGCTATCTGATATTTGTTGCTATCTAATACTTGTTATGGTTTAATTTGGAGCATGAATTTTGGTTGACTTGTCCTGAAGAGCTTGTGATGAGTAAATAAATGACTGGAATCTTGAGTACCAGTAGTGATAGACCAAACATTTGGATGATGGACAAAGGAAAAAACAATACCTACACTAAACCAGTTGATTTGAGTGGAAATTAAAATACACATATAGTTTCATTGATCTGTGCTGTTACAAAAGGTGGCCTATTACTATTGTTTGACGATTATATTTTTAGTTCCTTATTATGTAAGTTAAGACCATATCTAGTGTTAATTCTAATGTCTTAACTAAAACCTCCGAATAACAAACAGCACCATGACTTTTACCAATTTTTGTGTTGAATTTGAGCGGATCAAAATAAACTGAATCAATAAATGGGCAATTTATGGGCTAAATTGAGTCATAGCTCAACCGAACCAAGTTTACCCCACAACTTTTTCCTTTTTCTCCTTGAAGTAAACCATTTGTTTTATCATTTTTTTAAGCTGGCTAAAACCAACCATATGAATAGTCATTCAATCACGCTGCTAAGTGCTAGCTAGACCTATTACAATTGTTTAAATTTATAGAATTCAAGTAGCAGATTCAAGAAGAAAAATCTTCTTCCATATGTGTTCTTTTTTGCATTTAACACTTCAAATTATTTGCAAAAGAATAAAATATTGTATCAGAGTCTAAAGAAAACAACAAATGCGTTGGAGACTTGGAGGTAGTGGTTCAAACCTCAATATAAAACAAAAATTATCAGTACCTCATTTCTGCCTATAGACAGATTGTATCTTCAAGTACTAACACAAGCTGAATCCTAATTCATTCATTCAAATGAGTTATGAGCTGGAGCTATAGTCCCAATCTTAGTAGCCAATCTTCTGCATTCCAAAAACCAGAGATTTCCTTGAAAAAGCAAAGAAACTGAAATTGAGAGAAGTGCAAAAATAGATATTAGTGAGTTATAAAGTAGAAGGACGAACTGAGGCTATATAAGTATATGCGCCAAAGACACCTAAATATCCATTCATACAAATCTGCAAAAACAATAAATGTATACCCTGTTATTAATCTGTATTTGCAAAATAATTTTGGAAATAAAATAACGTAAAAACAGAAATGCAGAAGAAACAGATTTTAACCTGAGCCCATTGAATTCACAGTGTTTTTTTAAGGAACTTAATCCCCTCCTAGTGCCCGAGGTTGTGATTATTTCCTCCCGGGATAGAACGGATTACACACTGGTGTAGCGGTACTTTAAACCCTAGTGTTTCAGCAAACACAATGATCGGTAGCAAATCACACTTATTGTTGCTTTCTTTGTAGTTAAAACAATGCAGAAGAAAGAAGGAGATTTCAGAATTTAGTAAGAAAAATCTGAGGGAATAGTCTGCTGTTTATAGCCAACATGTTGGGTTTAAACGAAGAGGTGCAACTCTTCAGAATGTCTGTTATGACTGTTTACGTAAAAACGGCCATTACGTAAGGCTATTTACTTAAAATAAAACGGAAAAATCAAAACGCGGAGAAAAAAATTAATTTACCGTTATAAAAATGGCTAATTTAGATTAAAATAATATTACGTTAATCTTAATATTAACAAATAAATTTGGTCTAAAAAATTAATCAATCAATTAGATCATGACAACAGCGCGAGGCGTGCCTTCTTCTTAACTCTATAAGAGCTAGAAGAAAAGCAATTGTATATATACCCATCAAAACGTTTTTCCTCCTATAATATGGGACAATGTCTCTTTGTCAAGGGGGATTCAAATATTTGATTTTTTCTTCCATTTCTCATCCACTCTTTATTTTAAGCTTTTAACAAGGTTAAACCCAACATACCCAACTTATGATTTTTCAAAATAATGGAAATAACCAAAGAAACTTTTGAATGGTTTGCATCCAGATAGTTCGAAAAGGCCAACAAATTAATAATATATGGACAAAAATTTCTTGCTAGGTTTCATGATGCCCGTCTCCTGATTCATCCAAAAATAATAACCAAAACAACAGTACACTACATCGACATGTTTGCTAAAGGCAACTGAAATGAAATACCGATATAAGCTAAAATGATAAATTAAAAAGAATCGCAAGTACAACTACTAGTTCAGTCAAATTAGCAGAAACTTTTAAGAGAAACCCGACAGGGACTTTGCAAAAGATGTCAAATAGTATATGACAGAAAAAATTATAAGTACCAGCAAAGTATCAAAATCCACAGATCTTATTTTCATTAATAGGTTAGATATAATCATATAACAGAAAAATGACAAGAGAAGCAACCTATTTGGTCACAGAAGTCACTTTTATCATATCCATGAAAATATATAGTACCTTCAGCAAGCCAATTAGTTATCTTTGGAAATTGGAATCAATACAGCCAACCAAGCAAAGAGTAGCCAAATTGGAAATCCTCATAGCCTAAAGACTACATTACACAAAAGTAAATAAGAGGGATAGATAAAGGCATAGTGTGAGAATGGCATGAGAAATGTGAGTCCCAATTATGAAGTTTTTTTTATCAAACACAAAATTTAACACCATGATCAAGGATTCACTGAAAATGAGTTAAACACATAAGAGAAGCCTGTGATGTTGTAAGTTTAATCAAATTAAGCCAGTCAGTTTCTGGACATATGTACCATTTCCAATAGTTGTAAGAAGCCATAACGTGTTAAAATATTTAAGCATTACCAACTTTATTGAAGATTTTTTGGGAGAGAATTCTAGAGTAAGAAGTCTTCTAGATAATGTAAAGATAAAAAAATCTAGGAGAAAAATCTAGAGAAGATTTATCTAGATAAATTCTAGAACTAGGTAGTTGGAAGAAAATTCTAGGTTAGGGACTAATTTATAAATATAGAGGGACTTGTATAATAAATTTTATTTGCTAGTTAGTCCCTAGGAAACTAGTATAAATAGGAGGCAATTCATTTGCCAACCCATCCAAGCAAAAACAAATAAAGAAAACAAAGTGAGAAAAATAGGAGAGTGAGAGCAAAAATAAGAGTGTAGCAACAAATAAGTTGTTAAGTGTGAGTAAGGAAAAAATTGTGAGAAAAATATTTGTAAGATCAAAGTTGTTCTTGAGTTTTCAATAATAAAACTCTCAAGTTGTGAGCAACCGATTGTGTTCAACAATTGGTATCAGAGCCAGGTTGATCAAGAGCGGCCGTAATTCAAGAAAAGTTCTTTCAGCAACAACTCACTAGCTCGAGTCTATGGCAGATTTTTCAAGTTCCCTCAATAGCGTTGAGAAGCTCAATGCTAGCAACTATGGTTCGTGGAGCACAAGGATGAAATATTATTTCATCGGTCAGGAGCTATGGGAAATCGTTGGTGGCTCAGATGCTGAGGCACCAAAAGATGTTGAAGCAGCAAAAAGCTGGAATGTCAAGGCTGGAAAGGCTATGTATGCTCTCACGGTCTCGGTGGATGATGAGTTCTTGCAGCGAATCAAGAACGCCAAAACTCCCAAAGAAGCTTGGGACATGTTGGCAACAATATTTACAAAGAAAAATGATGCGAGATTACAAAGGCTTGAAAATGAGCTTTTGTCGATTTCGCAACGGGATATGTCCATCAACCAATATTTCACAAAGGTTAAATTTTTGTGTGATGAGATATCGAAGTTGGATCCTGAAAATGCTATTAAGGAAGCAAGAATGAAGAGAATTATCATTCATGGCCTAAAGCCGGAATATAAGGGATCATCACAGCTACACGTGGATGGGCCACTGAACCAACTTTATCAGAGTTGGAAAATTTATTGGCCAACGAAGAAGACTTGGAGAAGCCATTATTAAGTCTTAATATAAAGGGTAAAGAAAGTGCGCTCTTTAATAAAGGGCAAAAATATAACGCTCGAGGTAGAAGAGGCAGTAAACCATTCAACAGGCAAGGTTACCAAAGACATGGTGAAGAGAGAAGCTCTCAACCAGGGTGAGAACGAAGCCGATGACCCGACAAGCATGCAAACCAAGGCGCTAACAATCGACAAGATGGCAAGAGCTACACCTGTGGAAAGAAAGGACACTACGCTCGAGATTGCTGGTACAAGAAAGCTGAAGGTAATGTAGCCACCCATATCCAAAATAAGGAATACGAGGAAGAAGTTTTGGATTTAGAGACCTCTTACGTGGTTGATGAAAGCATGATACAAGAAGACTCATGCGCCAAGCACTCTGTCGAGACAACAACAGAATTAGCACTTGCAACTGTAAGTGAAAAGTTAGTCGATTATGAACATGATTGGATTGTTGATTCTGGGTGCTCCAATCATATGACAGTGACGAGAAGAAGTTTTCGGACATAAGCGAATATAAAGACGGACGAGTAGTGGTGACTGCAAATAATTCAAGAATGCATATAACTCACATTGGCAAGATATTGTTCGTGCCTCGTTCTAGCTCAAGACAAATACAACTTCAGAATGTCTACCACGTTCCAGGTATGAAGAAGAATCTTTTGTCTGTATCGCAACTAGCATCTTCGGGCAACTACGTCGTGTTCGGGCCGGAAGATGTGAAGATATACTGAAACCTAAAAGTTACCAGTCTACCAATGATGCAAGGTAAAAGAGTAGAGTCTATCTACGTGATGTCAGCACAAACAGCCTACGTAGACAAGACTCGGAGTAATGAGACTGCTAACCTATGGCATGCACGTCTTGGGCACGTGAGTTATAGTAAATTGAAGATCATGATACAACAGTCTAAGTTAAAAGGTTTCCCCAAACTCGAGATCAGAGGAGACACCGTTTGTGCTGGATGCCAGTACGGAAAAGCACATCAACTGCCCTATCAAGAATCCAAATATCAAGCCAAGGAGCCATTGGAGCTGGTACACTCAGACGTACTTGGTCCAATTAAGCAGCCTTCCATCAGCGGTTACCGATATATGGTAACATTCTTATATTTCTTGAAGGAGATGTCTGAAGTATTTGAAAAGTTTAAGGAGTTCCAACATACGGTGGAGGATGATATTGGAAAGAAAATCAGATGTCTTCGTACTGATAATGGGGGAGAGTACACGTCACACGAGTTCAACAATTACCTCAAAGAGCATAAGATAAGGCAGAAATTGACGTGTCCAAACACCCCACAGCAGAATGGAGTAGCAGAACGGAAGAATAGACATCTGGCAGAGATATGCAGAAGTATGCTCCACAGATTGAATGTACCAGCAAGGTTTTGGGCAGAATGCATGAAGACCGTTGCTCATATCACCAACCAGCTGCCGCAAGCAAGATTAGGATTTATCTCGCCGTTCGATAAGCTGAAGAAGATGCTACCCAATGTAAGTCACTTCAGAGTATTTGGATGCGTGTGCTATGTGTTCGTGCCAGACCATCTCCGTAGTAAGTTTGATAAGAAAGCAATTAGGTGCATCTTTGTCGGCTACGATGAGCAAAGAAAAGGATGGAGATGTTGTGATCCAACAACAAACAAAACACATGTGTCCAGAAATGTGGTATTTGATGTAGCATCATCATGGTGGTCCCATGAAGCCATACTACCAGATTCAAGAGAACTGGAGCAAAAGTTGCACCATAAACTCGAAGAAGAAGGACAAGAAATCAACAAACAAGATGATGAAGGCGGGCGTGCAGAACTTGAGTCGACTGCAGAAGAGACATCCCCAAAAGGAAAGAAAAAGAGTCCATGGCAAACTGGAGTTCATGAACCCCCCGAGGAGTTTCAAGAAGAATCCCATGAAGTCGAGCAACTTCAACTGAGAAGGTCTACGTGACAAAAATTTCCAAATCCTAAATATATAAATGCTGCACTTGCTGAGGTCGAGAATGTCAATGAACCTACTACCTTCGAAGAAGCTTCGAAGAGCAATGAATGGAGAAAGGCAATGGAGGAGGAAATTTTCGCCCTAAAGCAAAATCAGACTTGGGACTTAGTGGAAAAACCTAAGGATGTAAAACCCATATCATGCAAATGGGTTTATAAACTAAAAAGACGACCTGACGGATCTATTGATCGGTACAAGGCTCGACTGGTAGCTCGGGGATTCTCTCAAGAGTATGGGCTAGAATATGACGAGACATTTAGCCCTGTGGCAAAACTTACTACAGTTTGTGTATTACTAGCTCTGGCAGCTAGTAAGTCTTGGACTCTTTGGCAGATGGATGTGAAGAATGCATTCCTTCATGGGGGTTTGGACCGGGAGATATACATGGATCAACCACAAGGCTTGTGAACAAAAATACTTCGCATTATGTCTGCAAGCTAAGGAAGGCACTGTATGGTTTGAAGCAAGCTCCTCGAGCATGGTATGGGAAAATTGCTGAGTTCTTAGTTCGAAGTGGATATCAAGTGGCACCAGCAGACTCAAGCCTATTTGTAAAAGCTCGTGAAGGAAAACTATCCATCATACTAGTCTACGTGGATGACTTGATCATCACAGGGGATGATATTGATGAAATTCACAGGAGCAAAGCAACCTTGAAGGTGCGATTTCAAATGAAAGAATTGGGTGAACTAAATCACTTCCTTGGTCTTGAAGTTGAAAAGAGAAATGATGGATTATTTCTTGGACAACAAAAATATGCAAGGGATCTACTCCAAAAGTACGGGATGATGAGTTGTAAGTCGTCTTCTACACCAATGGATCCTAATCTGAAGTTATGTTCCGTAGACGGCAAAGACTTGTGGTTGATCCATGTATAT
>MCJB01040778.1:12544-44861 GCA_002018475.1 Nicotiana obtusifolia | reverse complement strand
TGAGGTACGTGAAAGGAACTATTGACTATGGGCTTTTGTACAAGAAAGGAGTTCCTTGCAAACTAGTTGGATATTGTGATGCGGATTATGCTGGTTGCCATGATACTCGAAGATCAACCACAGGATATGTGTTCAGTCTTGGGACAGCTGCAATATCGTGGTGTAGAAAAAGACAACCTACAGTTTCACTTTCAACGACTGAAGCGGAATATCGAGCTGGAGCAATGGAAGCACAAGAGAACACATGGCTAATGCAACTCATGAGAGACTTGCATCAACCACAAGAGGACATTGTGGGATTATATTGTGACAACTTGTCAGCTATACGGTTGGCAGAGAATCCAGTGTTTCACGCAAGGACGAAGCACGTGGAAGTACATTATCACTTCCTAAGGGAAAAAGTTTTCCGAGGTGAAATTGAAATGAAGGCAATCCGGACAGATGACCAAGTTGCTGATATCTTCACAAAGAGTCTGGATAACAAAAGATTTACGAGATTTCGTGAAGCACTCGGAATGGTTGCTAGAACAAATAAAGTTAGTACTGAGGGGGAGTGTTAAATTATTTAATCATTACTAACTTTATTTGAAGATTTTTTTGGGAGAGAATTCTTGAAGTCTTCTAGATAATGTAAAGATAAAAAAATCTAGGAGAAAAATCTAGAGAAGATTTATCTAGATAAATTCTAGAACTAGGTAGTTGGAAAAAAATTCTAGGTTAGGGACTAATTTATAAATATAGAGGGACTTGTATAAAATTTTATTTGCTAGTTAGTCCCTAGGAAACTAGTAAAAATAGAAAGAAATTCATTTGCCAAACCATCCAAGCAAAAAACAAAGAAAACAAAGTGAGAAAAATAGGAGAGTGAGAGCAAAAATAAGAGTGTAGCAACAAATAAGTTGCTAATTGTGAGTAAGAAAAAAAAATTGTGAGAAAAATATTTGTAAGATCAAAGTTGTTCTTGAGTTTTCAATAATAAAACTCTCAAGTTGTGAGCAACCGATTATGTTCAACACTTTCTTATCAAACTTTCAGCGTAAATGGTCACAACCCTTTGCCCTCATTTTGTAAATCAAACATTAACTGTCATTAACCTTATATTAAATAGACACAACTCTTTGCCCTCCCTCCGCCACGGCTACAATACGTTTTGTGTTTAATACCCTTCCTTATATTTCCCTTCCTTTTGGTTTTGTCTTCTTCCTGTAATTTCTCCCTACCTCAACTCTCTCTTTCCTTTCTTATGTAAATACATTCTTTATCATTAAATCTCTTCCTCCTCAAATCTGATTTCTTATTTGGGTAAGGAACCGAATAAGGAACAGAAAGGACAACCAATTAATCAAGTCGTTCTAATACAAAATTTATGATGAAATTACTTTGTGATACTTCATTCCTTAGTCACAAGTCATGGATCTCAGCCCATCATCATATACTCACGGCACCTCGTGCCTGCATCTCGAATCACAAACGCACGGACAATTCACATGCCAACATCTCAATCCGTCCGGCATGATCACATGCTCACATTCACAATTCTCCCGCGCGTGATCACAGGCTCACAATCACAATCCGCCCGGCGTGATCACAGGCTCACAATCACAATCCGCCCGACATGGTCACAGGCTCACAATCACAATCCGCCCGGCATGGTCACAGGCTCAATAACAACATAAATACGGATTATACAAGAATACATGGGCATGATCAATAAATGTCAAGTTTCATACTCCTGAGCTAGTATAAGTGGTATGCTACGGTGTATGCTTGTGCGAGTGTACTACTGCAGCCCCAGTCAACAAGTAATATCAAGGAATCGAGTAGCTCATCGAAGCAACAAAACAAGTCATGTAAGGTGTATGACAGACACAAGGAAAAGCACACCATCACATGAAAACACCAACATAATGTCCCCAAGCCATCACACATTATCCCTGACATTGCCACCCATATCTCTCCGATAGCCACTCGTATCACTCCGTCCTTACAATATCGTTAGCCACCCGTATCTCTCCGATAGCCACCCGTATCACTCTGTATAATAGTCACATGTATCACTCCGCACTGACAATAACACAATAGCCACCTTTATAACTCCGTACATTCAACAACAGTGAGATGCCACCCTTATGCTTCGCATAACAACGGTGAAATTCCACCATTATACTCCGCATAATAATAACGAAACTACACAACAATTCACAAATGCTAACATCACAACAACATGACGTATCAACTCATAACACAAGTGCCCATAGAGCCATAAACTTTCTAAAGATCCAACAATATCAATATTTTCACAACAAAAAGCCCACGGCTAAACACAATGTGTATAAAATCTTAATAACAACAAAACGAGTGGGAAAGTAACTCACAAGGAACATTATCCCCTTTAAATACAACTTCAATTTAAAATAGATTAATGACTTTCGATAACCTTAATTCTATTTAATTGTTTAAGGATAAATTCAATAGTCAAAGTATCTCCATGAAATGGCAAACTCTGGGTTCTAGTGTATGAATTAGGCTAACAATGAAAGAGAGATGACACGAACTAGTACTATGTCTAAATGCATGAGAATAACCCGGCAACAAAAGGATATCATGTACAACAATTTCAACTAAGAGTAACTCAACAATAAAAGAGATCACATAATGATAAAGTGGTAACAATTTTAAATAAAGTATATAAGAGCTAACTCAACAAGTAAAGGATGTGACATGTAACGACAATTTCAAATAAAGCATGTGATACTAGACATGGCGAATCAAAAATATAACATGTGCTAACAATTTCATATAAATACATGAAAAGAAGCCTAAGAGTCTAAATCGGTTAATTTCCACAAATAAGCTTGAGCACGTACTCGTCACCTCAGGTACACAGCTTTCACATCACACAATTAGCACAAACGACTCAAATCCTAAGGGGTAGTTCCCCCATACAAAGTTAGGCAAGATACTTACCTCAAAGAAACTAAACAGATACTCTAAAATGACCTTCTCGTATGAAATAACCTCTGGACGACTCAAATTCAGCCAAAATAATTTGATATCATAAATAAAAACCATAGGAAACAACTCCGAATAATAAAGTTTCGATCTTTAATAAAAACTAAAAAGTCAACCCAAATAGTCAACCCCAGGACCGCACCTTGGAACCCGATAAAACCTATAAATTTCGGCAACCCATTAAATTACGAATCCAACCATACTAATTTCATCCAATTCCGACTCCGAATCGATGTTCAAAACTTAATTATTCTCTTTAGAAATTTTTTTGATAAAAATCCCCAATTCTCCAATCAAAATATGGATTAATTCAAAAATAAACTTCTGTAATCATATTAAAATACAAAAATTATAATTATATATTGACCCCCACGAAAATACGAGAAGAACGCCGCGAAAATCACCTCAATCGGAGCTCTAGAACTCAAGATATGCTCAAAATATCAAAAGAACGCGGTCTGATTTTTTATACACAAGGATTTTCGCTTTTGCGACAAAAATCCGCACCTGCGCATTTTCAGCTGTCATTTTCACTTTTGCGGACCATTTCTCGCACCTGCAGAGTAGCAGAAGCGGAACCAACTTTGCATCTGCGAAGCACCAGCACCAACTCTCTTTTCCGACACTAAAATGAGCATAACTCCCTCACACAATGTCCAAATTTGATGATTCTTTTTGCTATGGCTCCGTAATTACGATACGGATCTAATGCTTCAACCAAAATAAAAATTGGAGCTCAATTTCTTAATTTGGTACCATTTATGCTTGAAGAAACAAAGTCAAAATATAAAAAACGAGCGCAACACAACCCAAACCTATCCGAAACTCACCTAAGCCCCTCGAGACCCTGTCCAAACGTACCAATAAGCCCAAAAGTATAATGCAAACCTGCTCGAGGGAACATCAAAACTACGAATTGCATCTCAAATTGAACTTAATGAACTTAAGAACTTTCAACTTCTACAACTTGCCCGAATCATAACAAATCAACTCGGAATGAAGTCAAATTTTCCATGCAAGTTCTAAATGACACAACAGAGCTATACCAACTCCCGGAATTGAAATCCGGACCCGATATCAATAATTTCAACTCTTGGTCAAACCTCTCAACCTTCTGAACCTTCAACTTCTCATTTTTCGCCAAAATGCATCAAATCAACCTACGGACCACCGAATCAAAATTCGGACACACGTCTACGACCAAAATTACCATATAAAGTCAAATTACCATTCCGGAGTCGTTTTCACAAAATTCATACTCCGGTCTAACTCTTTTCACTTAAACTTCTAAAACAGGAATTGTTCTTCCAAATCAATCCAGAATCATCCGAAAAATCGAACTCGACCACACACACAAGTAATAATACATAACACGAAACTATTCTAGAACTTAAGCCACCGAACGAGATGCTAATTCTCAAAACGACCGATTGGGTCGTTACAAAAACCATTTGAAAGCCATTAATACTTTGTCATCTCTCAGGCTTCGGTGGGAGTCTGAATAACATTAAAAAATGGACTCAGCAGCAGCCACATAGAAACAAAAAGACGATGCTTATTTGATCAGGTCTCCCTAACATATTCTCTATTTTTTTTAGATCAATTCAGTTAGCAGTTCTCTGTCTTAACGTTCGATCATTTTTTGTTCTTTTACAGTTGTCTATTTCTTAGGTATTGAATTAAATCACTATGTATATAAGTAAATCACCATTGAGCCTGCTATAGCAAATTCAGATGATGTAAGTTGTTTATGGAGAATGGATGAGGTTAGAAAATAGTGGACAAGCAAAACAAATTAAGGCATCCAAGTTGTAACAGACTTTTTCCATTCTGCGTACTTTTCGTTTGTTTTCTTTTGATTGCTAAAACAAGGCTGTATTTTGTCTTATGATTTTGAGAGTTGGTATATTTGGGCCACGGTATATGTTTTTTATTTTATTTTGTTCCTTATAAATATTTTAAAGAAAAGGATATGTTAGTATCTAACATAAGTGTGTCTATGTCCATGAATGCAATAAGGTTTTTGAGTTCTTTTCCTTTCAAAATTTTTGACGTTTTGATTAAAAAAAGGCAGCCCGGTGCACTAAGCTTCCGCTATGCGCGGTGTTCGGGGAAGGGCCGGACTATAAGGATCTATTGTACGCATCCTTACCTTGCATTTCTTTAAGAGGTTGTTTCCACGGCTTGAACCCGTGACATCCTGGTCATATGGCAGCAACTTTACTAGTTACGCCAAATACAGTAGTCATTGCAAGAAAACAAAGACGAAGGCACTTAGCGCGTGCTAAACTCTTGTAAATTTGCTTTGATTGTCCATTATCATATTTAAGTGAACAACAATTTTAACTTGACTATTATAGTTTTGTTCATTTTTGTTAAAAATTAAGTTTCGGTTATGATTGATGCTTGCGAGATGAAATGTCTTTAAAGACCGCGCCAAGCGTAGATCAGAAAGATTGCTGAGAGATCGTACTATTTGACGGACCATCTAAAGTACTAAGATCTTTGTTACGATATATTTGATTCTTCACTGTGTATTTATCATGGTATGATAGTAAATTAGTTAATTCTCAAAGTTAATAGTTCAATTGCCGTTTCAAACTAAGTTGATGTTTCTGTTGCAAGTGAATGTTCACTTTGATTCAACAATAGATACTTTTTACCAAGTTTATCAGATAGAAGATGATAGAGAGCTATTTTTTTAATCATTCTATTGAAAATTTTATGTTTTATTAACAAAATAATATATTTCGTAAATTTAAAATTTCTTTTACGATCGCGCGAAGCACGGGCAACTAAACTAGTGGAGTAAATAGTTTGAGCATTTCATTCTTCTTCTTTTTTTGATAACGGTAGTATGAGCCATTTATCTTTGTCACTTGAAGCAAATTTTTTTAACATACTCAACTATTTTCAATTAGAAATCCAAAGCATCAGTGTACTGTTTATTTTTTAAAGTAATTGTACTTTCTGAGCTAGTCATGATCTCTGTCCTTTGGCAATCTCAGCACCCAGGATTAAGCTAGTGATAGCGACGAAGTTGAAGCAAGTAATGGCCGAAGATAGTGCTGTCTACAAGTCCGCAGCTAACAAGGTAATAAGTACTTAATGAAATAGTCGAAGACTCGCAAAGAAGTTGACTCCACTGCCAGGAACATTGCATACATTTGAATATTAGAGCACAGATGTTTAGTGCAGTCATAGATTATGTAATTTTCCGGTTGTAATTGATAGGCTTATTTGTTTTCTAGTACTCATTACTTTGTTTGAGAAATGGAAGAAACCTCCCTAGTAGGCGTGCTTCATATTTCTCAGTAAAGTCACAGAGGAGTTTGTTTGATAATGCTTCTTTAGATAGCTGGTTGAGGTAGCTATAACAAAGATTTGTAATTTGCTACTTTAGTGATTAATAAAAAGATGTCAATTATCAAAAAAATATTAGTTGATGTACCCACAAGTTAGCTCGAATATCACTTGATGTTTATGCTAATGAAGGTAATAATTAAGTGTACGTTCAATACATAGAATTATCAAAACTGTAAGAAGATTCCAAATAAATAAATAAAATATCAATAAACCTTTTTATTTGTACGAAAATACAAATTAAAGAAGAAAGGAATCGAAAGAAAAGACGACAAGCGCTTGTATTGAGGGCTGTTTATCTTTATATATTGTGAATTTTGCTCCTTTATTTTTATTTGTAAACTCGACCTCATATTTTGTGTAATGAAATGGAGCATCTAACTCATGTGATTTATGGTTAATGTACTTAATTTTATTTCTAGAGTTAAATTGACTAAATTTTAATTGGATAAAAACTATCAATTTATCTAAAGAAAAATTAGCAGGAACACTATGACAAATAATTAATTTAACTGAGGCCAAATAACCAATTCTACACGTATGATAGGGTTATAATTATCCCAAGTGTCGGTACTTTGCAACCTTTAATAATCGATTGCATTCCATTATTGATACTGTTGAAGTCTTAACTTTTGTTTAGTTGACTTAGTCAACCTTCAATAAATAACGCTGTTGAAGTCTTAAGCTCGTTTAGTTGTTTAGTCAGAGTCTTCATAGAACGTTTTCATTTTGCAAATACTTGAATGACGAAAAAGGAACTTTAGTCTCTTTGTCAGACGCCTCAAAAAAAATTTAGTAGTAAAGTTAAGGAAAGATAAAATTTCAATGTGAAGTTTGTGCATTCATATGGCCGATTATTGCACTGTGTTCTTCTTTATTAATTTCCTTACATATTTTATTTGACCCCAATTTATACATCATTTCCTTAACTCCTTTAGTAGAATTTATCCAACTGTAGATCCTTTAGATTCAATATCAATCATGCTTTAATCTTGGATCGTTGGCGAGAAATATTACGAAACCACCTAAAAAGTAAAGAATTGAGCAAACTTTACAACATTACAAAGAACTTCTAACATTATAGTTGTCACACTTCTTTTTTCCCGAGGGATAGGGGATAGAGAGTTTTTCCAATTAAAGTGACATTATTCGAATGAGATTATTTATTTGTTTTTAGAATCGCCGCTTGGAATAATTATGGTGTCCCAAGTCACCGGTTTATTTTAAATCCCAAATCGAGGAAAATTGACTCTATTTACGGTCCGCGAACACAGAAGACCGGGTAAGAAATTCTATTAACCCGGGAGAAGGTGTTAGGCATTTTCGGATTTCGTGGTTTTAGCACGGTCGCTCAACAATTAATACTTGGCCTAATTATCTGATTTATTGCATATTTTGAACCTATTGTGCATTTTTAAATTTTAACCACTTTTTAAGATTTATGGAGTTTATCTGAATAAGTCACGATGTCACGCACTTATTGTTTTTGTACACGTTGTGAATCACGCCACATGAGACGCACCCGCGATTTACAATGTGTTTATTTTTATTATAATTTGAAGTTGTGGTCAACTCACGTGAAACGCGCACTTGAATTGGGATTTACGTATCATGACTATGCTACGAGAACCGTACCCGCAGTCATGATGACTTATTTAAACGCACCTAAAGCAAACTACGATCTTGAAAGGGTTATAATTCTAGGAGTTAAGTTGCCTTTTTTATTATGTTGGGGCAGACCGAGCACGCTTGCCCAAGCTGCACTTGAGGCCCTTCAAAAGCATATGCTGGCATCGGTTTGATTTGTTGGCCCCCATTCTGTTGGCCTCGGTTTGATCGGCTGGCCTCGATTTTTAATTAATTGGTGTCGATGGCCCCTACCAAGTTCCTTTAGGGGGGCCAACTGAAGTGATGATGGACTCCTGATCGAAGCCAAATCCTATACACTTCTGCATAGGTTCTTCAATCCTCGAGTTTGATCGATTAGTGACCGAGCTCGATGGCTGACTGATTTCAGCTTCACCGATGTCGCTCAAAACATGACTACTTATCTAGACGACTATCGAGCTAAAGTCCAAATCGAAGGTCAAGTAACCTTCACTCGGTATAGCATTTAAACATAACCAAATAGTAATGACCGAACTATGGAGCGACAGATGTAGTCCTCGAGACGACAAACAATTACAGTTTTAAAATTTTTAACTCAAATCAGACTGTGCCGTTAACAAAACGATACAAATAAAGATTTGCAAAGAACATTTTAAGCTCATAGAGGTAAGCATGGTCATGAAATTTACTCATCATTTTATATACCTCAAAGAAGAATTACAGGTGAAATCTTTACATACCTATCTTCTTATAGATGAACTGAAAATAGCCAAGTAGAAGCTAGGAAAAAACCACTAATGAACGAGCTCAGCAAGATCGGCAACAGGGAGCAGAAGAACAGTCTCAAGTCTTGATTAAACCGATAGAGTGACAACAACAAATTTTCCAATAGCTCTATGTGAGGTTGAAGAAGACAGAAGTTGAATAGCAAATAAAAAAAAACAACTTCTGAAAATCTTGATGGAATTTTCAGTGTTATCTTTTGAAATTAGTGTCCACGATGAAAAGAAACTCCTGAACTTTTTGTTTTCAAAGAACTCGTCTCTCTCCACTCTATTTTTTTTTCCTGCTAAATTCTCTTTCTCCTTTGCTAAATTCTGTTTTCTCTTCGTTCTCCTTTCTTCCCCTCCTTTTTTTTCTATCCAGAGGAGTGTATATATACTAGGTGTTAAAACTATGAGAGAGGGTCTGTCAGAGGAGGGAATCTCCAGTGTGAAATCCGAGAATGTCAGAGGGGAAAGAATATTTTTTAACTGAAAATGCCAGCTGCACTGTTTGGTGGTTAGACCTTTCTTTTCTGATCCCTCTTCTTTTGTTTTTACTACTAAGGCCCCTTTGGAGTTTAATACAACCCCCTTAACCCGCCTAAGTATACACTTACTAAATGAGTCTGCCTATCAACTAAGGCTGGTCTCTATTTCGACCCCAAACCGTCGGATCAAGGTAAGAGACGAATTCCGAGCCGCTGGGTCGAGGGGCGATCAATAGCTGAGATCGAGGGTAGGAGAGACGAAGGGCGTCTCTGGGGGTTATTCGAGGGGATGGTCGAGATGGGGTTTCGAACCATCGAATCGGGGCGAGCCATTGCTGGGATTGAGGGCAGGAGAGACAAAGGGCGTCTCTAGGGTTTATTCGAGGGGATGGTCGAGATGAGTTTCAAACCATCAAATCGAGGGCGAGCAATGGCTGGGATCGAGGGCAGGAGAGATGAAGGGTGTCTCTGGGGTTTATTGGAGGGGATGGTCGAGATGCGTTTCGAACCATTGAATCGAGGGCGAGCAATGGCTGGGATCGAGGGCAGGAAAGACGAAGGGTGTCTCTGGAGTTTATTCGAGGGGACGGTCGAGATGGGTTTCGAACCATCGAATCGAGGACGAGTAATGGCTAAAATCGAGGGTGATCGAAACAGCGTCATTTCAGTCACTGCTTGAGCGGATCGGGTACGGGAAATGGGCTGGGACAGGATGCGATTAGTAATTTGGGCTTAAAAACAGTGGCCCAATTCGATTTAACTTTACAGCCTTTCTTTCTTTCTTTAAATCTTTGCAGAAATAACCACATTGCCTTTAATTTCATTTATTTTGTAGGAATATTTGTAGGGAAAAACTTACGTGCTCACAGCTGTCCCTCTTTGCTCGAGAACATGAAGAGTTTTCAAGCAAAGATAAAGTGAGCAACAACGAGCAATTTTTCCCCGTTTGTCATTCCGTGGGAAGCATTTGGAAAATCTTGACCGAACCTTGCTTCAAAAATTGCCTACATATCCTTGGCTATATCGGAATCAGGTCAGTGTAGTTCTGGAAGTTTTGGTAGCTGGGACTACCGAAAAGCTGTGATCTCACTGTTGTTACTGCTGTCGCTGCCGTTGTTGCCTACTAAACCACTTATTACATCAAAATCAAACTGAAAAAGAAACTAAACAAGCCTATCAGCTATGAGTTACAAGATTTCTATCTATAAGTCTTTTGAAGCTTGATATTGAGTCTTGAATGATTCTTCACGCAGACTCTAATCTGAATCTTGATGCTTATTAGCTGCAAGTGCTAGTTCATTCTTCTACAGCTTCTTTTGATCAAAACAGGGATTGCAATGCTTGTGACTTTAGTCATGACTTGAATGTTCCACGTCTTTTATCTGCTTCTGCATTTTGGACTCAACTTTTTCTTTTCTTTCTTATTCTGGGTTGAAACTTCTTCTTCTAGTCATCTCGAAACATGTGCCTCGAGGTAAAACCTGCTCAGACACCAAAATAAACAAACGAACGAAATTTTTCTGCCCCAGTTTTCACTAGGAAAAATTTCGTGAGTTATTTGTGACCAAACTCTATGCTTCTTCATTATGGAAAGCAATAAAGGTTGGGAATGGTATACCCAGCGAAAACCTGATTCTTTGAGAATGATGTTCTCTGATTGTTAAAATGGTGCCCCAACTAGGGAGTGAAAATCCTATGTTGGAAAAGAAGACTAGGGAGTCGAAACCCTATGTCCAAAATGAAATCAACTAGGGAGTGGAGACCCTATGCTGGAAAAGAAGACTAGGGAGTGGAGACCCTATTTTTTAAAATAAAATCAACTAGGGAGTGGAGACCCTATGTTGAAAGAGAAGACTAGGGAGTGGAGACCCTATGTTAGAAAAAGAGACTAGGGAGTGGAGACTCTATGTACGAAATATCATCAACTAGGGAGTGGAGACCCTATGTTGAAAGAGGAGACTAGGGAGTGGAGACCCTATGTTAGAAAAAGAGACTAGGGAGTGGAGACTCTATGTACGAAATATCATCAACTAGGAAGTGGAGACCCTATGTTGGAAAAGAGACTAGGGAATGGAGACCCTATGTCTAAGATAAAATCAACTAGGGAGTGGAGACCCTATGTTGGAAAAGAGACTAAGGAGTGGAGACCCTATGCCTAAAATAAAATCAACTAGGGACTGGAGACCCTATGTCTGAAATAAATCAACTAGGGAGTGGAGACCCTATGTCTAAAATATCATCAACTAGGGAGTGGAGACCCTGTGTTGGAAAAGGGACTAGGGAGTGGAGACCCTACGTCCGAAATATCATCAACTAGGGAGTTGAGACCCTATGTTGGAAAAGGGACTAGGGAGTGGAGACCCTATGTTCGAAATATCATCAACTAGGGAGTGGAGATCCTATGTTGGAAAAAGAGACAAGGGAGTGGGAGACCCTATGTCTAAAATAAAATCAACTTGGGAGTGGAGACCCTATGTTGGAAAAGGAGACTAGGGAAAGGAGACCCTATGTCTAAAATAAAATCAACTAAGGAGTGGAGACCCTATGTTGGAAAATGCAGTTAGGGATTGGAGACCCTATACTACCATGATTTTGAATTTTCTTTCTTTTATTTATTTTCTTTTGCATCATCATTTTTAAATATAAAATGCGGGAAAAGATTTGGAAAAGACTTCCCTTTTGGAGTTGTCGCTATTGCAGCGCTATTTCTAGCTCCCACACAGTTTCCTTTTGGTTGCACCTGCTTCTCGTGAGGTTGGCTTTGGGTTGCACTTGTTTCTGTTTTTTCAAACAAAGAACAATTTGTCAGTTTGAAACGGTGGTTGGTTTTGCGCCGGATCATTGATGACAACTTCAAACTGCAATTAGTTATTTCCTGGATATTAATTGCATTTTTGCCCGCGGAGGACCTTTGCTTTTCCAAATTTACCATGACGGTCGGTCGCGTGGGACCTATCCTTTAGGGGCATTCAATTTCTTTCTTCTAGTTTTAACTTCAGAGCACTTGTGCATTTTGAGCTTCTTAACCTTACCAAGATAGGTTAGTCACGCGGGACTCAACCTTTCGACTTCACTTTTGCCCTTATAGGCACTTCAATTCGACTTCTTTTTTTCGAGAGTCTTGATTTCAAAGCATCGGCCATCATGGCCAGTCGAGGTCGACTTGATGCCCCTGCCAAGGCTTGGTGCCTCTTGAATATTAGCTTGCGCCAAACAGAAGCCTTGTAAATCAATCTTGCTATCCCTTCTTCACTTTAGTTTTGGAACGGAGTTAGACAGAAAGGGACTCAAAGGATAACAAATAATGGAATAGACAATGAATTTAGACAAGAGGTATCCCTTTCGGGGAAAGGAAAGAAGAACTTATCTGGAGTACCCGCGGATTTCAATGAACATGACATGCCTTTTGGACTGGGTGCCTGATCTGTGTAAACCGTCCCACTCTCAGAAATTTGCCACAACTCTTGCCCTGAAACCGAGAAACCTTGCCTAGGACTGTGTGGATGACGATGGTTGTGAAGATCCTCTTTTCGATCAGTAGTGCCCTTTGCGGGTTTTCACTAACAAGACTCTCTCATTTTTATTTTCTCTGCTCGCCGTCGCCTTATGGTGCCCATGAGGGTTTTCACCAATAAGACTCTCATTTTCATTTTCTCTGCTCGCCGTCGCCTTATGGTGCCCGTGAGGGTTTTCACTGATAAGATTCTCTCATTTTATTTCTCTCATTTCGGTTGTATCAAATCCAAGTGTCTGTATCCCCCAACTCTTTGAACATTCTCGTTGATTGATCGGAAGGACTTGAAAAGGATTTAGGTAAAAAAAATTGAATTGAATTACAACTTTGGAACTTTTTAAGCGAAGCGGTCGCTGAAACATTGTAACATCTGCCCCAGTTTCAACTTTTGGGGGAATGTGGATTTTTATTTTGGTGTGACTGAACCCCAGAGAGAGGCTACATATGTATCCTTTAGGAATCAAGTCAAACGTAGTTCAAACGAACTTTGTTTTTGGTTTTCTTTTGCTTTTTCTTTCTCTTTCTTTTTTTTCTTTGTTTTTCTTTTCTTCTTTTCTTCTTTTTTTTTTCATTTTTCATTTTCTTTTGGTCTCTATTTTTTCTTTTTTTTTTTCAATAACGCTTTCAAGTTCCAAAGAGGATAATCAAAGAAAAAGTAATCGGCTCAAAGGATTTGCAAAGGGTTGATAGTGTTTGGGTAACGAGAATGAAAGCCTTCGTCATCCCAATCAAAGAACATTAATGTTGTGAAAAGGGGTCAAACATAATACCTTTTGGCCGCGTCCGCATTGACAAGTATGTTGGGATCATTTCCCCTAATATCTCCCAAATACAGCGCTCCTTTTGGCAACACTCTTCTTATAATATATGGACCTTTCCAATTTGGAGCAAATTTCCCTTTGGCTTCTTCATGATGTGGGAGAATACGTGTCAGAACGAGCTGGCAATTCAAATTTTCTGGGCCGCACTTTCTTATTATAAGCACGAGCCATCCTTGGTTGGTACAACTAGCCATGGCAAACCGCAGTCATTTGCTTTTCATCGATCATGGTCAGTTGTTCCAAACGGGTTTTGACCCATTATTCATCCTCGATCTCAGCTTCTACAATGATTCGAAGAGAGGGAATCTCAACTTCTACAGGTATTACAGCTTTAGTGTCATAAACCAATAAGTAGAGTGTGGCCCCGATTGACATGCGCACGATTGTGTGATATCACAATAATGCAAAGGGAAACTTCTCATGCCATTGTTTGGAGCTCTCGGTCATCTTCTTAATATTCTTATTCGCCGCTTCAACAGCTACATTGGCTTTCGGCCGATAAGGGGTTGAATTACGATGCGTGATTTTGAATTGTTCGCATACCTCCCTCATCAAGTGGCTATTCAGATTTGCAACATTATGTGATAATAGTTTTAGGAATACCAAAACGACAAATGATGTTGGAATGCACGAAATCCACTACTGCTTTCTTAGTGACAGCTTTGAAGCTAACTACTTCGACCCACTTTGCTAAATAATTAATGGCAACCAAGATGAATTTGTGCCCATTTGACGCTTCTGGCTCAATCGGCGCAATAACATCCATGCCCCACGCAAAAAATGACCAAGGTGCTGACATAGGATGTAACTCTGAAGGCGGTGCATGAATCACGTCGCCGTGTATCTAGCATTGATGGCATTTTCGCACGATACTGAAGCAATCTTTTTCCATGGTCATCCAGTAATAACCTGCCCGGAGGATTTTCTTTGCAAGGACATATCCGTTCATGTGAGGCCCACACACTCCGGAATGCACTTCATTCATGATCTTTTCAGCTTCTCGGGAATTTACGCATCTTAACAGATTCAACTCTAGGGTTCTTTTGTATAGAATCTCGCCACTCAAAAAGAAACTGCTTGCAAGTCTTCTGATAGTTCTCTTCTGATCTCCACTGGCTTTCTCGGGATATTCTTTTGCTTTTAAGAATCTTTTGATATCATGGTACCATGGCTGAACATCCGACTCCATTTCAATTGTATTGCAATAACCATGGCTTTCTCGGACTTGGATTTCCAACGGGTCAATATGGCAATTACCCGGGTATGGCAGCATTGAGGCCAAAGTAGCTAGTGCATCTACTAGCTCATTGTGGAATCGAGGAATATACCTAAACTCGACGGACTTGAAGCGTTTGCTAAGATCTTCCACACGTTGCCTGTATGGGATGAGTTTGATGTCTCAAGTTTCCCATTCGCCTTGGGCTTGCCGAATGATCAAATCGGAATCTCCCATAATTAACAATTCTTCTATATCCATATCAATTTCCATGTTCATTCCCATGATGCAAGATTCATACTCGGCTGTGTTATTTGTACAAAAGAACCGAAGCCGGGCTGTTACCGGATAATGCTGCCTTGTGGGTGAAATCAGAATGGCTCCGATCCAGACACCTTTGGCATTTACAGCAAATATTTTCCAGGTATTGGTGTCTTCGGGCATTACTTCAATTGAGTTCACTTTCTCGTCTGGAAAATATGTGTTTAGAGGTTGGTACTCATCATCTACCGAATTTTCAGCTAGATGATCTGCCAAGGCTTGGGCTTTCACCACTGTGCAAGTGACATAAACAATGTCAAATTCTGTAAGCAGGATTTGCCATTTCGCTAACCTTCCTATGGGCATCGGCTTCTGGAATATATATTTTAGAGGATCCATCCTGGTTATGAGATATGTGGTGTAAGCCAGCAGATAATGTCTAAGCTTCTGTGCGACCCAAGTTAGGGCGCAACAAGTTCTTTCTAACAAAGTGTATTTGGCTTCATAACTGGCGAACTTCTTGCTCAGGTAATATATGGCTTGCTCTTTCTTCCTATTCACATCGTGTTGACCCAGGATATAGCGAAAAGAAATTTTCCAGGACTGTTAGGTACAAGAACAAAGGTCTTCCTGGCTCGAGTGGAACTAACACCGGTGGGTTTGACAAGTATTCTTTGATTTTGTCAAAAGCTTCTCAAGACTCATCTGTCCATTCGATCGCTGCATCTTTCTTTAACAGTTTGAATATGGGCTCATAAGTGGTAGTAAGCTGGTCGATGAATCTGCTGATGTAATTCAATCTTCCTAGCAGACTCATGACTTCTTTCTTGCTCTTTGGGGGTGGCAAATCTCGAATGGCCTTTATCTTTGTCGGGTCTAACTCAATGCCTTTGCGACTGACTATGAACCCTAGCAGTTTTCCAGATGGAACCCCAAATGCACATTTTGCTGGGTTCAATTTCAAATCATAACGCAGACGCTCAAAGAATCTCCTCAGATCTCGCATATGGACTTCCTGAGTTTTGGATTTAATGATCACATCATCCACATACACCTCCATTTCCTGATGCATCATGTTATGGAAGATGGCTGTCATGGCCCTCATATAGGTTGCTCCGGCGTTTTTCAGACCAAATGGCATGACCCTGTAACAGTAAGTGCCCCACGGTATGGTGAAAGCTGTCTTTTCTGCATTCTCTTTATCCATCGGGAGCTGTCTTTTCTGCATTCTCTTTATCCATCAGGACCTGGTGGTACCCGACATAACAATCCACGAAGGACTGTATCTCATGTTTAGCGCAGTTGTCCACGAGGATATGAATATTTAGCAGCGAAAAGTTGTCCTTGGGACTCGTCTTGTTTAGATCCCGGTAATCAACACTCACTCGGGTTTTTCCATCCTTCTTCGCTACCGGAACCACGTTAGCCAACCACGTGGTATATCGGACCACTCGAATCACACCAGCTTTTAGTTGCTTGGTGACTTCCTCCTTGATCTTATCACTAATATCTGTTTTGAACTTTCTTTGCTTTTGCTGGACGGGTGGATAACCGGGATATATAGGCAACTTATGTACCACCAAATCGACACTCAACCCAGGCATATCATCATAGGACCATGCAAACACGTCCGTGAACTCAAACAAGAGTTGAATCAATGCATCTCTAGTCCTTTCCTCAGCGTGAATATTTATCACGGTTTCTCGAATCTCCCCGAGCTACCTAAGTTGAATGGCTCGGTTTCATTTAAGTTTGGCTTATGCTTATTCTCAAATTTCTCCAATCCTCGATTTATTTCTCTAAAAGCCCCATCCTCGTCATATTCTGGTTCTTGGTTTATTATTTTACAGTTAGACGATATTTTAGGATCTGAGCATGAAGTCCACAAGCATGTCATGTTATTTAAATCCACATTATTAGAACTGAAAAAGGAAAAGATAAGAAAAATAGCAAAATCAGGACAAAAGGAAAAAGACGAATAAAATATTGATTCCATTTCATTGAATTGAAGATACGAGGATTTACATCAAAACTAAATGACAATAAAGTAAAAACATTCGAGTTACACCCTGAAATAACTCGTAATGCAGAAGAGATAGCAAGACTAGAATACCGGGGCTTCGGTCTGACAGGGAATGGGGTAGCTTTCCAATTCTAGAGTTTGGCATCCGGTCCTATATACTGCACTTCGGCACTGCTCATGCCTTCCCCGGGTTAGATCATGTGCGACTCATATAGCATTTGCTTCAGAGATTCACAAATGTCATCAATTTCTTCGGCCGTGAAGGCTTCTTCTTCTTCTTCCACACACTTTGGCTTGACAAAGGATTGGGCAAGGTGTGGAATAGGTTGGTACAGGACCTACCCTTTTTCTTTGCGCTTATTGGCCCATTTTCTGTCAGCCTCTGTAGGTTGGAAACCTGCACCAAAACACTTTTCATTGGCGGTTGAAATTATGGGTTTAGTGATACCTTGCAGAGACAATCCAAGCCCTTTCCGGGCTTATACCCATGTCTAATCATTTGAGTGGCAACTATGACTCAGTATTAGATAAGAAAGATTGAGGTAATGGGGATCCTTCTTCGCATTGGTCGGCTACCACGATTTTGAAAGCCTGGTATATAATATGTTCACTACCTTCTTTAGCTTCCAGACACACGGGACTGAGGGGTCCCTGTAGATGGACTACTCATCTTCTCCGTGGACAACAATTTCTTGATCATCATACTCAAATTTAACCATTTAATGGAGGGTGGAGGGGAAAGCTCCTGCAGCGTGAATCCAGGGTCTTCCCAAAAGGAAATTATATGAGGTTTCCATGTCCAAAACCTAGAAAGTTACCTCAAAATCCACGGGGCCAATGGTCAGAATTAGATTGATTTCCTCTGTGGTGTCTCTTTTGACCACATCAAAAGCTCGGACGCAGACATTGTTTGCCCGAATTCTTTCCGTTTCGATCTCCATTCTTAGTAGCGTTGAGAGAGGATAAATGTCGACCCCAGATCCACCGTCTAACATCACCATTTTCACATAATAGCCCTCATATTTGACTGTCAAGTGAAGGGCCTTATTGCGGGCGGCTCCCTCTGGGGGCAAATCATCGCGGCCGAAGGAAATTCTATTGACCTCAAAGAATCTTTGTGCCATTCTCTCCAATTGTTCGATGGAAGTATCAACCGGTACATATGCTTCATTGAGTGTTTTCAGGGGCACCTCCCGGTGTTCATTCGAACTCAATAACAGAGATAAGAGCGAAATCTGGGAAAGACCCTTCGGAGTTGGTCAACTGTTGCGTATTCTGAAGCTTTCATCTTTTTGAGAAACTCTTCAGCTTCCTCATTGCTGACGGGCTTCTTGGACGACAGCCTTTTATCCTTGTTTAATTTGAACTTTTTAGCTTTTTTGGGTTATGGTACTTCCCAGACTTATTCATTTCATTCACCTCTTCGATGACCTCTTTCCCCTTATAAGTAACTATTGTTCTGTTATAGTTGCAGGGGACTGCGACAAGGTCCTTCATGGAACTTTGCAGTACGCGACTAATAACCACGGGTCAGTCAGCCTTGGTGAAATTATGGGCCCACGCGCTACATAGGTCCCCTTGGCACAAACACTCTTGACACACTCAATGTGCCCTTCTCTTCCTTGAACTTCCTGGGATAATTCAAAATGAGCGGTTCTTTCCTCGGGGCCTTAGGAACATAGAGGACTTTGTTCTCAGCAGATGCCACCCTAGTCTTTGCTTCAACACCCTGAGGAACCGGAATGACGTTCTCTTCAGTTTTGGCCTGCTTTGCCATTGGTTTGGGCCTTGTCCCTGAATCGGCGATTGCAATGATGGCTTTTAATGCTGGATTGAACTCCTCGTCATTGCAAATTATTCCAATGACCGGCCCATTATTGTGAGCTGGTAATGGGTTGTTGGTCACGTTAGGGATCTCTTCGTCCCTTAGCACAATTCTTTTTTCGTCTATCAAGCTTTCGATTGCCCTTTTGAGGGTCCAACAGTCCTCTGTATCATGGCCTTCTACTCCCGAATGGTAAGCACACCTGGTACCGGCCCAGTATGACGCGGATGCGGGATTTTGGCGATTGGGGGGTATTGGTTGCAACAAACCCAGTTGGATCAACTTCTGGAGCAGGCTGGAGTAAGATTCACCAATGGGGGTAAAATTGGTTCTCCTGGGAGGTTCACGAGGGCGTTGATTATGTTGGTGTGTGTTTAGTGGTGGACGGGGATTATATGGATCTTGGTAGGGATGGTTATTTATGGGAAGTGGAGCTCGGGCTTGATTATACTGCTACTGTGGATGGGCGTAAGGTTGGGCATTCATCACCGCATAGTGGGGCGGTGCTATGGCAGAGGCGGCATCTTGGTGTGGATAATAATGCCGTGAGGTTCTGGGAGGCATGTAAGAGCGGTCAAATGATTGCCGAGACCCTCGTGATCCTGAAGTCATCATAGCTCCCTCCTCCCTCTTTTTATGACTAGCAAGACCCTCTGAGCTGTTCTGGATGGTTTGGGAGGTGGATTTCAAGGCAGCTTGACTTAATATTCTTCCAGTTTTCAAACCATTTTCCACCATTTCTCCAATTTTGAACGCTTCAGCAAATGGTTTGCCCATAGCGGACATCATGTTTTGAAAATAATCGGTCTCTTGGGCCTGTAAGAAAACTGTAACCATTTCTGCATCATCCATAGGCGGTTTTACTCTGGCAGCCTGCTCGCACCATCTGATAGCATATTCACGGAAACTCTCAGCAGTTTTCTTCTTCAGATTAGACAAAGAATTTCTGTCTGGAGCGATGTCCATATTATACTGGAACTGGCGAACAAAATATCGGGCCAGATCATCCCACACATGCCAGTGGGTAATTTCTTGATCCATGTACCACTCTGAGGTAATTCCTCTCAAGCTTTCTCCAAAATATGCCATTAACAACTCTTCCTTTCGACTAGCCCCTCGTAGCTGATTGCACTATCTTTTTAAATGAGCAATGGGGTCTCCGTGCCCATCATACTTCTCAAACGTTGGCATCTTGAAGCCCGCTGGTAAGTGGACATGGGGAAACATACACAGGTCGGAGTATGAGACACTCTTTTGGCCGCTCAGTCCCTGCATGTTTTTCAGGCTTTGTTCCAGGCTTTTCATCTTCCGAACCATTTCCTCTTGTTCAGGGTTCCTTGTTGCCCTTTCTGGTTCAATCGGGGATTCATATTGCAGTGGTGGGGCGTATGAGTCTAGAGTAACATGGGTTACGTCCGGCTGAAATTGTGGGCCCTAAAAAGTGAACGCCGAAGGCTCAAAGCATGGCCTAGGCATGGTTGGTGGTGCCATGGTAAAGACCGGTGGTGCGGAAACCACCATTGGTGGTACTCTGGAGGGTGGCGCCTTGAGGCGAACCATAGAAGGCATACCGACAAAAGATGATGTAGAGGGGTGCCCAAATGGGACAAAAGGATTTGCCATGGGGACGTTTGTGGTTCCGACTGTCCTTGGTACCAGTTCGGGGAAACCGGGGATAGTGCTTAGTGGTTCTCTACCGTTTGACCAGGCGTCCCACATTTCCAACATGCGGAGCCGTAACATCTTGTTTTCCTTGGCATTTGCCGTTTCTGGTTGTAAGATAGTCGGCTCAGGGCTATCTTCGGTGTTAACGATGTGGAGATTGACTTCTGAAGCCATTGGGACCTTTCCTTTTAATCTTGTAAAGTAGGGGTGAGAAGCCAGATTTCTGACAAAACCAACCACCTTATAAGACCTACTAGGCTATCAGCAGACAACACCCTTGTCAATTTTAACAGATATGAAATCATATATTAGGAATGCAATGCACCTGGATAGTTAAACGTTTCTAAAATGCTTTTGCCTTGACTGCGTGTTTCATCCTGACTTTCACTATCTCTTTTCTTTTATTCACTCACTTCATATCTTGAATTTCTCTTCTCTCTCTTTTCCCGCGGTCTTTCTCTCTCCCTCTTTTTTTTTTTTTTTTAGAAATAGGACTATGATCTCATCCGATGGGGATTGCCTACGTATCATGATACCGCATGAATCAGACCATTACGTAGCTTAGGAGAATAAATGCGAAATAATAAGAAAAAAAATTTGGGTTGTCTAAAAATTTCCATTAATAAAAATTTTTTGGTTTTTATATTACAAGGACTCGGAGGTACTGATAACTAAAAGAGAAAAATGACGCAGACTTAAAACCAAAAATAAGAAAACTTGGTACAGACGAAAGGGCAAACAGACTCAAGAAGGGTAAAATACAAGCTAGAAATAAAATTGAAATTTCAAGAATACATCAGAGCTTCAAATGTTGTTTGGGGGGGCCGCGGGACATCAACCGGTCTCGGTGCGGGCCTGCGTGCAATCTCTTCCTGGAGGAACTATAGATCAGCCATTACCTGGCGAGCGGAGTTCAACACTAAAGTAAAAAACATAGACCTGGTCATTCCCTCATATTCGCAGCACTTCATGGCAGCGTAATCAGCTATTTCTTTGATTCTCATTATGATGACACCCTTTTCTTGGAGCAGGCGTCCAATTTGCTGCGCGTGGGCTTCCACTACCTGCGTGGCTGCGTTGTTTTGGTCTTGCAGCTTCTGCACGCTTTGTTCTAATTGGCAAATCAGCGCATAATAACATTCTCTTTCCTTTTTGAAATCCTTTGTCTGCCGAACCATTTCATTTTCGAGGGTGGCAAACTTTTCTTTCAAAGTCGCGATTCCCCTATCATACCTTTGTTTTAATTAGCAGGCTGACTTTGCTTGTTCTACTACGACTTTTGCCAACTTTGCTCGAGCCTTTGTCGAGTCTTCCTCGGCTTTGGTCAGGCCTGCCGCGTAGTCATGCATTTTTCGCCTCAGATTGCTTATGATTTTTTCATCTCTCTCGCTTCTCATTGGCGTTTCGGCAGCTATTTTCATTTTCCAGATCTGAGCTCGGAGGGCTTTGTTTTCCTGGGCCAATCTTTTCTTCTCTCCTTCATCCTCAACAGTTTGCGTCCGTTATCAAATTTAATGGTTCTGATTTTGATCCTCTAGTTTGCTTATGGTAGCCCGGTATTCTTTCTCTTTGACCAACCAAGCCCACTGTTCTTGTGCCGCATCAACAAATCTTGAATATGGGACCTTTTAGCCGGCCGTCCAGACTCGTCATTTTTCGCAACTCTCTTTTCATACCCAGCGACATAACCCGATAAAACCTCGCCTTTGGACAAATCATGTACTCGGGTGTCTGCCCTCAAGTACTAGCATTCGCTCCAAATTTGACGAACCAAATCTTCAGGAAATTGGGCATCGGAGCGGATTTCAACCACATAAGGACTAAGATCTTCATTTTTAGGGACTGTTTGGCATCTTCTGAGATGTCTCAAAATCCGATAGGGAGCTTAGGGATGGATACTTCGGAGGCCCAACAGAAGGAAGTATGGACGAGTGGCGGGCATGTAAATAATTTCGTCAACAGGGAGCCAACCCAATGTCCACTCTATCTGATCCTCCGTTATACAACGAAGGCGGGTGATCCAATATTTGACCCCTTTAGGCATTTCAAACCCTGTCACTCGTGTACCAAATTCTTCAATGCAGTTTTTTCCAATACAACCATAATTCATGTATCTGGGACGGTGACAAAGGTGCTCGATCATCCACATTTTTAGCAACAGATTGCATCTTTCAAAAAATTAGACTCCTGCTTTACACGAGGTGAGAGCTTGGAATATATCTGACACAATCATGGGTGCGAGGGTACTTTTGGCCTGGGTAGTCAAAACGTGGACAATTCCAGCTATACGTAAATCAATATGCCCATCTTCTATTGGAAACACCAGAAGGCCTAAAAATGCTACCATGAAAGCAAAGCATCTATTCGTTTCCCATTTTGCCCGGTTTCCTTTACTGCAGAGTCCATTTTCTGGGTTCTCAAATCATCTTAGGTGACCGTACCGCTGGTATATGAAGTGAAAAGTGCAAACTCCAGCTGCTAGATCTTCTGCCTTTATTTGCCTGCTTATTTTTAGTATGTCTAGAAACTTGTGGGGAGTAACGGTCCTTGGAGACATCAGGTACTTGTGGCTTAGTCCTTCTGTACTCCCGGCATAACCCTCCATTTCTTCCAGGGTGGGCGTAAGCTCAAAATCTGAGAAATGTAGAACATTGTGAGCAGGTCCCAAAATGATACCAGTGCCTCTATCAAATCACTTCTAGGTTGGACCTTTAATAGCCCAGTGAGTGTCCCCAGGTATTAATTGACCCAGTCTCGTCCTTGTTTTCCCAAATCTTCCCACCACATGTGGAGTGCTAGAGGGATATGGTCTATAACCTTTATCGGCAAGTTCCGAATAGTGCTCATTCTGCACATTTTAAAGAAATCAGGGTGACCGGGTTAAAACATGTGAATTTTATTTAAAAGTTTTTTATTTAATTTTATTTTTTTTCATTTTGATTTTGAAAACGGACCAGGGCAACTTTTGCAAATACGACCCTTCAGCACTTTGGACAAGAAGATTTTAGGATTGTGCTCGCTAAGTGGCCAAAACTTGGGAAAAGGACTATACGTGGCTCTTTTGCAAAAACAGCCTTCCGGCGCCCTATTGGGATATTCTGGCTATTTGGACAAAACGGCATCACTCAAGTTTATTTATGACAAAACGACACCATTTCATATGTTCTCTGTAAAACGGGGTTGAACCTGATGAAGGTTGCCTTCGTATCTCACATCTGGTGAGAATCAAACCCGCGTAGTTCGGTCAGTTTTGACACAAACAGAAAAACATGGCTTTCGAAAATATTGACTTAGAGTTTCGAGATTTTTTTTTCACAAACCTGAATTTTTCAGAACCGGGTGAATTTTCCCTCACCTATCTCACTCTTGGTTTTCTTGGTATTATTTATATTTTTTACTCTAAAAGCCGGTCAACATGCGAGCCAAAGCAAAAAAATGCACAAGTAGCACGTAAAATGCATCAGGATGGTCTTTTAATTTTGGGTACACCTGTCCTAGACGGACCTAACCCCTGTGTTGAGTCCCGAAAGTCAAATGCACGTGATGCAAACAAACGTTCCTACTAGGGATCCGGCATGAGGCTATGTTATTCTAGGTTTGAATCTTGGGGTGTGTTGTTCTAGACCTGGCTTACCCGAGCGGACAACTCGAGCCGGAGGGGGGGGGGAACGTACCGGGAACCAAAAGGCCATCCGGCTTTGTAACTGATCCGATCCTCGTTCTAAATTTAGGGGTATGATACTCTAACAGAAAAGAAGCCATGCGCTTGTGCTTCCAGATGAATTAGAAGACTCAGAGAGAGGCAGGGATTTCGTAACAGTTTATATATACAGTTCACAGAATATCAAAGCGGTAAAAAATGACATTTAGCACATTAGGATCAAAACACGCAAAGAATCAACTAATAAACAAAATCCAAGTATAGAGTTATTCTAAGCTCGAATTCTTAACCCTGAACCAGAGATTCTAGGTTCGATCCCCAGCAGAGTCGTCAGACCTGTCACACCTCCTTTTTCCCGAGGGATAGGGGATAGGGAGCTTTTCCAATTAAAGTGACATTATTCGAAATGGGATTATTTATTTATTTTTAGAGTCGCCACTTGGAATAATTATGGTGTCCCAAGTCACCGGTTTATTTTAAATCCCAAATCGAGGAAAATTGACTCTATTTACTGTCTGCGAACACAGAAGGCCGGATAAGGAATTCTGTTAACCCGGGAGAAGGTGTTAGGCATTCCTGGATTTCGTGATGTTAGCACGGTCGCTCAACAATTAATACTTGGCCTAATTATCTGATTTATTGCATATTTTGAACCTATTGTGCATTTTTAAATTTTAACCGCTTTTAATCGCTTTTTAAGATTTATGGAGTTTATCAGAATAAGTCACGATGTCGCGCACTTATTATTTTTGTACACGTTGTGAATCATGCCACGTGAGACGCACTCGCGATTTACAATGTGTTTATTTTTATTATCATTTGAAGTTATGGCAAGTCACGTGAAACGCGCACTTGAATTGGGATTTACGTATCATGACTATGCCACGGGAACCATAACCACAATCATGATGACTTATTTAAACGCACCTAAAGCAAACTACGATATTGAAAGGGTTATAATTATAGGAGTTAAGATGCCTTTTTATTATGTTGGGGCAGACCGAGCACACTTGCCCGAGCTGCACCTGAGGCCCTTCAAAGCATATGCTGGCCTCGGTTTGATTTGCTGGCCCCGGTTCTGTTGGCCTCGGTTTGATCTGCTGACCTCGATTTTTAATTAATTGGTATCAATGGCCCCTACCAAGTTCCTCTAAGGGGGCCAAATGAAGTGATGATGGGCTCCTGATCGAAGCCAAACCGTATACATTTCTGCATGGGTTCTTCAATCCTCGAGTTTGATCGATCAATGACCGAGCTCGATGGCTGACTGATTTCAGCTTCACTTATGTCCCTCAAAACATGACTACTTATTCGGACAACTATAAAGTCCAGATCGAAGGTCAAGTAACCTTCACTCGGTATAGCATTTAAACATAACAAACAGTAACGACTGAACGATGGAGCGACAGATATAGTCCTAGAGAAGACAAGCAACTACAGTTTTAAAATTTTTAACTCACATCAGACAGTGCCATTAACAAAACGATACAAATAGAGACTTGCAAAGAACATTTTAAGCTCATATAGGTAAGCAAGGTCATGAAATTTACTCATCATTTTATATACCTCAAAGAAGAATTACAGGTGAAATCATTACATACCTATCTGCTTATAGATGAACTGAAAATAGCCAAGTAGAAGCTAGGAAAAAACCACTAACGAACGAGCTCAACATGATCGGCAACAGGGAGCAAAAGAACAGCCTCAAGTCTTGATTAAACCGATAGAGTGACAACAGCAAATTTTCCAATAGCTCTATGTGAGGTTGAAGAAGAGAGAAATCGAATAGCAAATAAAAAAAAAACAACTTCTGAACATCTTCATGGAATTTTCAGTGTTATCTTTTGAGATTAGTGTCCACGATGAAAGAAACTCCTGAACTTTTTATTTTCAAAGAACTCGTCTCTCTCCACTCTATTTTTTTCCTGCTAAATTCTCTTTCTCTTCTGCTAAATTCTGTTTTCTCTTCGTTCCCCTTTCTTCCCCTCCTTTTTTTCTATCCAGAGGAGTATATATATGCTAGGTGTTAAAACTATGAGAGAGGGTCTATCAGAGGAGGGAATCTCCAGCGTGAAATCCGGGAATGTTAGAGGGGAAAGAATATTTTTTAACTGAAAATGCCAGCTACCTGATCCCTCTTCTTTTGTTTTTACTACTAAGACCCCTTTGGAGTTTAATACAACCCCCTTAACCCGCCTAAGTATACACTTACTTAATGGGTCTGCCTATCAACTAAGGCCGGTCTCTATTTCGACCCCAAACCATCGGATCAAGGTAAGAGACAAATTCCGAGCTGCTGGGTCGAGGGGCGATCAATAGCTGAGATCGAGGGCAGGAGAGACGAAGGGCGTCAATGGGGTTTATTCGAGAGGATGGTCGAGATGGGTTTCGAACCATCGAATTGGGGCGAGCCATTGCTGGGATCGAGGGCAGGAGAGACGAAGGGCGTCTCTAGGGTTTATTCGAGGGGATGGTCGAGATGAGTTTCGAACCATCAAATCGAGGGCGAGAAATGGCTGGGATCAAGGGCAGTAGAGACAAAGGGTGTCTTTGGGATTTATTCGAGGGGATGGTCGAGATGGGTTTCGAACCATCGACTCGAGGGCGAGCAATGGCTGGGATCGAGGGCAGGAGAGACGAGGGTGTCTCTGGGGTTTATTCGAGGGGATGGTCGATATGGGTTTCGAACCATCGAATCGAGGGCGAGCAATGGCTGAAATCGAGGGTGACCGAAACGGTGTCATTTCGGTCACTGATGGAGCGGATCGGGTACGGGGAATGGACTGGGACAGGATGCGATTAGTAATTTGGGCTTAAAAACAGTGGCCCAGTTCGATTTAACTTTACAGCCTTTCTTTCTTTCTTTAAATCTTTGTGAAAATAACCACATTGCCTTTAATTGCCTTTATTTTGTATGAATATTTTGTAGGGCAAAAATTACGTGCTCACAATAGTTATAATTGGATTGGAAAGTGGATCGTTACTCATAGCAAGAGTGCGAAAAATTTAACGTTTCTTATCACGACCTTATTTCGTGGCAGAAATATTTATCGGTTCTCCAGAAAAATATGTTGGCTAGCAGAAACAATTTGAGGATTTCAAATAATCCTTTCCAGAGAATTAGATGGTGTTCTTTTTTCTTTTATTATGGTTATAGGTATTTGAATTAAAGATCTAACATTTTGAGAAAATACCTATACATGTGTCCAAACTTACTGATCCAAAGATGAAAATTAGATTTTAATTAGCACATCTGGTGGTTTGAGACTAAAATCAGTAATATAAGAGTGAGAAATTTACATGTTTTTCTTCTTCGTTTTTCAGTTTTTACGTACCTTATGTACGATAATTCTTTTTTTCATTTTATTGAATATCTAATTAATATGTGGATTTATTTCTCATGAATGTCATCCTGTATTCTATGCCGTTTTGACAGATTTTTAAGAATATCTTTTGGAGAAGCTTTTAAAAATACTTTTCTTTTTGAGTAATTTGAAATTAGACGATTTCCTTCATTTGAAAATAATTGTGTTTGGATAGAGTGTACCCAAAAAATTGAAAAATTAAAACTAGCGTATCTTTGACCCAAATTTTAAATCTAGGTTTAAACAATTAGATTTTCTAATAGAATAGAGTTAATCTTAGCAAATATCAATATCCAAAAAATTGTTTAACGGACTTTGTAGCAAGATGTCACGAGTATTGTTCGAATGGCAATACATAGCAACAATAAAGCAATATTCAATGGCCCGAGAACAAAGAGAATATCATTAAATAGTAGTAACTGATAATAAATGGTATTTATGTAAATAAATGGAAGCGAGTCACCCGAAAATGGGTAAGATTCTTTGATTTACTTCTGACAAAGATGGATGATGACAAGCCCTAGAATATTCAGATCCTCCTTGGATCGTGGGAGAAAAGATTGACACTGGTCTAAAGAAAAGGTGTATTTTGTATGTTAATGATTAAAACAAGAATCTTCAGAGAATGTCAATGTATTATTTTTTACAATGAGTGTCCAATTCCCTCTACCATTCTTTCTCTTTCTATTTATAATAGCACATGTGCTACAAAAATCCTAATAGTACAGATGAGAGGAATATTCCCGAGAATATTCTCTACAAGATCTTATCTTTAAAACTAGCCGTTACTGTTCTGCTAAAGAGAGTACTCGTCCTCGTCCTTCTGCTGAGTCAACTCGACCTTGTCTTCGTCCTTTGTCGGGTCACTTCGACCTCATCTTTGTACTATGTTAAAAGCACATCGATGACACGTGACAACCTTCGAAGGCTCTCTTAATATTGACTTGGCCCATATATAATTATGATAATCTTTAGCTCATACGGCTACAACAATCGAACCCACTATTGTCAGATACAAGTACTAGTGCCTTTTTTAGGAAAACAAAAAAGACACGTTTGGCCAAACATGAAACCTTATCCCTTCTCATAATTGACCAAATGCCGCAATTTCTTGTCTTCCAATAAGCCAGCTATGTCTGGAAAAAGCTGCATGGGACCATAATTATTTGGAGGATATAAAAAGGAAAAGAAGGATAGGAGAATCGTCAAACATGCTTATACTTAATTGTGCTCTGTGGACATACAAAAAAAACAAACGGAAAGTAGTCGAAAAATAATTTAAGTTATATATATCGAAACAATGTAGATCTTTTTTATACCGTCAGTTTGATTTAACATTCGTTATATATAACAAGTTATTTTTTCATTTTTTTAGTGTACCATATCAGGTTATGTGAAAAGTTGCCTGTTGTTATTATATCTTGATGGCATAAGAAATCTATACATTATAGCTGTCAAAAATTTAAAGTCTTTCGAAAATGAAAGCCACTAAAGACTAATGTCTCTTTCACTAAAAGTAAAGTCTTTCTTTATGGAATAATTGTTTCTTTTCTTTAATTTTTTAGTGGTGAATGATTGCGATACATTGATCACACAGTGTGAAATATTGCTCTTTATATATCACAATCTTCTTGCGTTGTGCAGAACACCATAACAAGATTACTGCTTCCTCTCAGTAATTCTCCAAGCAAATATCAGAAACTCTTTAATTTGCTAATTAATGGCTTTTTCGTGTAGCTTAGTGTCCAAAACCATGGTAAAATTTCCCAGTTTCAAGCCGTGTCTACTCAAGACAATAATAGCCATGTGAGTTAACAGCCAACATCCTAAGTAGTTTTTTCTTTCAAAATTGCATGCCAACATGCAAGATTATATCATCTTTATTTAAAGGAAAAAGGGTAACAATACTCCTCTACTGTATAAAATATCTTCATTTACCTTCATTATACTTTGGAGTCATAACTAATAATACCCTTTCTATTAGAAAATCGTCTCATATTTACCCTTAATTATTAAGGAGTTCCAACCTGAAGTTTAATCAAGGACAATTTTAAATCATAAATCAAAAATAAAGATGTAAATTCGAACATATTTCCTTAAGTGTTTTGACACGTGGAATCCATGCTAGAAGGCAAGGATGAAACGAGACAATATGTTAACACAATGAATGATCTCAAATTATAATGAAAGCTATTTCATCTAGTAGAAAAGTAAATTTGTGCATTTCCCTTATTTAAATTCATCAATTACTTTTGGCTGACATTTCTTCTTGATAATTTGTTGGATTTTTCGTGTTTGATTTGCAGAAGATGCCTAAATACAACAAGGAGGCCGCCCCGGCCACCGGTAAAAACTAAACCACCACAAAACAACAATTACAAAGACAAGAAAGAGACTTTGATGACAGAGGAGAACAGTAACAGAAAGCTGCAAGACGATAATTCCACGGTCAAATCAAACTAGGAATCTTGTTTCTTAAAGCTAATAAGTCAATCCTACTTAGTCTAAACTTTTAGTCGAGTACAAACTGCTAAAAGATTAGTGAAACTAGTAGCAACAAAGTGGTCCTTTTTCCTCCCAGCATATTAGAATTTAGAAGTAATATGATATTTTATTCTGTCGTAGGTACTTGTATTGTCCTTTTGTTTCCTATTTTCCTTTTGTTATCTTGTTAGGGGTCGTTTAGGGATTGTAATATAGGGTTTGTAACGGTATTTTAAAAGACGTGATCGTAAGGCGAGGCTTTTTACATATGCTTCAACGAGGCGTAAGCCCCAAGGTACGGGTCGTAAGCCTGCCCTCGAGAATATCGGGGTTATGATTCGAGGGCAGGCATCGTACCCCCAGATTCTGACTCGATAAGACTCTTGCTTTGATTTCGATCCTTCGCAATCATATCTCGAGCTCGTTTTACCCTATTGGAGGCCGGAGTGTATTATGAGCTCAATTTTTACCCGTATACAGATAGTCCCCTCATTTCTCGGAGAGCAAGCTGACGAGAAACGACATGAGCACCCCGATTCCTTCTTCAATACGCTGTGACATAAACAACAAAAAACCCGAAATGTCTCGTCAATCATGTCATAATGGCATTAAATGCGCGTCAGCCGCCGGTTGGCTATTCCTGGAGGCGAAATGCCGTGAAGCCACTATAAATAACCCCTCTTTTGTTCATTTTTTACTTTACATCAAACCGTCTACCCTCGTACCCTTAGGATTTCACTACTCTTTTTCACATTCTAGCATTTTTATCTCCGTTATTCGAGATTCCTTTGAAATTTTTACTCATCATCCTCTCAAGCTAACACATCTGAGCTTCCAACTTTCAACCTTTCTCTATCTCTTTCAAGTTTTCCCCTATAACAATGAAAAAAAACCTCAAAATATATTCCCTAAAGGTTGCTTCTACCTCCCAAACGACTGCCGGAACCAACGAAACCACTTCCGATGTGGTCGACCTCGGGAGATCCGCTGCTAACGTGGTTACCGATGAACCGGCTCCTGAACTTCCCTGAAAATGTTCATTCCCGGGGTTGTTCGATCACTGATGACTTCAAGGTTGAGAAGCCTTCTTCTGTACAAGGTCGGCGTGAGGATTCCTCGAGATTCATTTGCTCAATCACCGAAAAAGACCTCCCCATGATCCGAAAAGACTACAACTGGGCTGACAAGGACATCGTGCTCCCTGTCTCCGAAGAGGCCATTACCACCTATGTCGAGGGATATCTGAGTGCTTACACTTATCCCTTTACATTGGGCCCAGTCGACTCGGTCATCTTAGACTTTTCCAGGAGGTATAACGTATGCCTCGGGAAAATTCATCCTTCACTGTGAAGGATCGTGATCCTCCTCCGATTTCTTATGAATAAAATCGATTCGTGCACCTTCACCATCGATCATCTGCTCCATTAAACAGCCTCCGAATCTTTCGGGGGGACTGATAAAGCTTGTACGTCGGGCCAGCAAAGCCCCATTTTCGATCATCGACGAGGACCAGGATCGAGGCTGGCAGGGTTATTTTATCCGGTGAGTACCTCGGATATGATCCTGGCCTAATTCATACCATTCCCCGAGAAGTAGAATGCATCACGTAAGTAAAACTTTCCCTTGAATGTTGATTTCGTGTTCATCTCTCTTTTTCTCATTGGTATTCGTGGTGGTGCAGCTGTTGCTCGAGTTTCAAATGTTGTCCCTCGACTCAAGGAGTGGGTTGGCGCTCGTGGCGCAAACTCTCGAAGGGCCGTTAGGAGACCTATTCCCATGGTAAGATTCCTTTCCTGAGTAGGTTGTGTTAGGATTCTTCTCTTAGAATTACATTCTTATTATTTTTTCTTTACTTCTCTTTTGCAGGTTTGCCTAAGACCGTCGAGATTAGGCCCCCGGTTGGTGACGAGGACTTACCTGCTGATTCTTCTACTTCGGTACAGCCCGTAGCCACAGTAAGGGAGAAGAAAAAGAAAAGGGCCCCGAGTTCCCCGAGCTCGGATAAAAAGAAAACGAGAAGGCGGCTGGTTTGTAAGCCAAAAGAAACCTCCAGCTCCTAAGTGCTTGACTCGAAATCACTCCTCCGGCTCAGAGACGATCCTGAGGAAGATGAAATCTTTGTAGCCCACGAGTCATCTGTGGCAGCCGAGGAGGAAACGATGGAAGCTAATCCCCCTCAGGTTCGTGAGGCTGATGCCGAAGTGAGAGCCGAGAACTCTCGAGACGCCGGCTCTACCCCCCCCCCCC
>MCJB01040778.1:0-12524 GCA_002018475.1 Nicotiana obtusifolia | reverse complement strand
CCCCCCCGGCATTATAGATATTTCGGGATAACCTTCGTTTACAAAATCAATGTTCGATGAAGCCCGAACGACGAAGGAGCGATCCCATGAGGGGGTCCATGGAGCGGACGATCCCCTCCGAGGCTTTTTTGACGGTGTAGACTCATCCATTCTGGAGGATTTCACCGAATTGGGTGACTTAGAGGTGCCAAGGAAAATTCCACCCTCAGAGGTCGGCAAGGCGAGCTTGACCCCGAGATTGATCAATCGGTTCCCCGTTCCAAGCACGGATCCTGGTCGGAAGCGGTATGTCGTTATCACCATTTTGGAGGATGCCCGGATCCTCTCCGCCCCTGTAGGGATAGCTAGTTACCTCTGGTGCCTGGTAACCGAAGAAGACCAGGCAAAAATAAATAAGCTAGATGCGCCATGCCTGTTCAACGAAGCACAACAAGCGTTGAACCAGGTAAGGTGTTACCAAACTTTTTTATTTTCAATTTTAGTTCTTGATAAATCTAACATCTTTTCTCATTTTTGCAGGCCTCGGTGCTCCACCATGAGACCTTCCTTCGGTACCGGAATGAGCTTAGCCAACTCGAGGCTGAAGTCAAAGAGCTTGCTAAGAAGAGAGGCATGTATAAGCTTCTTAGTGAGCAACGTGAAGGAGAAGTCAAGAGCCTTCGAGCCAAGTTGGATGCGGCTCAAAAAGAACACGCTAACCTGGTGGAACAGGTAAAAATCTTTCAAGTTAGTGATGATGAGCTAGGCACGGCGTCTAACGGCCAGAATCGCAGGTCCAGCAGAAGGTTGATCCGATCGACCAGCTCTGGGCTGAGATGGACGAAGTCAAGGCCATGGCTGAAAAGTGAAAGGGCAAGATAGACCGATTGGCTTTGGAAAAGGAGACTTCCCGGGAGAAGCTATCCTCGGCGGAGGCCCAACTTCGATCGATGAAGGAGAAAGCTGAAACCCGATCCCAAAAAATCGAAGACCTCCAGTCTCAGCTGGGCTCGGCCGTTGCCGCACGGGATACCCTTGCCAAGGAGCTTGAAGCAGCCAAGTCAGCGGCGGAATTAACCAAGGCCGAAGCTGAAGAGATGGTGGCCCAATACTAAGTTGATGCTGATGCAGCTTAGGAGCGCCTGAAGGCCATCGTCAAATATGTGAAGTGGCAGTCTCGGAGGGAGGCTCATGAGGAAGTTCATGCCCGGGGGTTCGATTTATCGGCCGAGATCGAAAATGTTAAGAAGCTCAAGGTCGAGGCCAAGAAGTTGGCGTACCCCGAGGATGAGGAAGATTCAGAGGGTTTGGGCAGATCCGAGGACAGGGAAGACCCCGATGGCTCCGGTGACAAGGAGGGCTCCGGCGAAGATCGGGCTTCTTAAGTGCCTCGTAGATTTTTCTTCGCTTTTTTACTTTTGTATTTTGTTCAAGCCGTTTGGCCTTTGTAAAGATTTATGTATATATACAAGGCTTTTTCCCTTCGACAAATTTCAAGCTTGTTTCTTTTTTTTTTTGTTTTTTTTCTTTACGATTGCAAAGATTTGGAATGTCTTACCACGTAATAATTAAGTCTTTTTCGGAGGTTCGAACAATGATCGTTCACGATATTATTTTGCTTAGGACTTGTGGGGGCTTGTTATGACCGGAAGCTTTCCCCGAAGAGTTTACTTAGAATTTTTTAGATTATAATTTTTCCGAGGGTAGCCTTTGAACCAGTTTAGAAATTTTGAAGGCCTTATATTTTGGTTACTGATCTCGAACGTCTCCGAGCCGTTCTAGGGCGGCCGTAGCCTTTTAAGTTCAGGTGTTTCCCAATGGGCTTATTACCCCGAGCCATCGGGGCTTGTCGGGGACAACAGTCCCCGAATGGGAATGGCCGTAGCCTTTGAAGTTCGGGCACTGCCTAACAAGTTTTGTGCCCCCGGGCTTCATAGCCCGAACTATCCGGGCTTGCCCATGACGACAGTCCTCGAGCGAGGGTGATCTCTTAGGTTCGAATAGAGGTGGCCCTTGGGCCTGATGTCCTTAAGGAACAAAATACAGTAGTTTTAAGAGACAAAATATGTATCTTCAAGGTAGAAACTTTCTTTTATTTATGTGCAACATACAAAATTGCAAATGTGTACAAGCTTCTTGTTATGGCTTAATTGGTCTATGTGGGCACGGTTCATTTTACCGTTTGGCCCTTACAACAAATCCTATCCACCAAGTCCAGACTTGTTTGAGCACGAAGTTTCCTTTCTTGCTAAAATCGTTACCTGAGGGTGATGGCCCCTAGTATTCGAGGTCGATCTTAGGGAGAGCTCGGATACTGTTGATGCGAACCTTGACTCTGGTTCATAGTCGATCTTTAATTCTAAGTTAGCACGATCCACTGTTGCCTCGTTAAAAACCATATCGTAAAACCCATTTGGGATTAATCCGGTTCAAAGAAAAAGAGTGTAACGCGTGCTTTCAGGCCTAATAATTGCATTATTCCTTGGTCGTTGCCTGCAAGTGTTAGTCCAATCCATAATATATTTAAAGAAAAGTAATGAATGGGGTCGTACCTTAGCAGTAGTATCATTTTAAGTGGGTTATGTTCCAGTTGTTTGGTAGCCGCTCACCGTTCACCGTTTCAAGTTTATACGATCCTTTGCCGGTGATCTTAATAATTCGATATGGATCTTCCCAATTCGATCCCAGCTTCCGTTCGTTCGGGTTTCAAGTGCTCAGTGTGACCTTTCTTAACACCAAGTCCCGATATTGAAGTGTCAAAGGTTGGCTCTTTGATTGTAATATCTTTCGATCCGTTGCTTTTGGGCGACCAACAGGACAAGGGCGGCCTCACGCCCTTCGTCTAACAGTTCCAGTTTCGTACTCATGGCCTCATCGTTTGACTCTTCGGTCGCATATCGGAACCTAGGACTCGGTTCTCCTACTCGACCGGTATAAAAGCTTCGGCACCGTAGACCAACGAGAACGGGGTGGCCCTGGTACTAGATTTTGAGGTCGTATGATATGCCCATAGGACTTCGAGCAATATTTCCTTCCATTTCCCTTTGGCGTCGGTCAACCTCTTTTTGAGGTTTTGGAGTATAGTTTTGTTCGTGGACTCTGCTTGCCTGTTTCCACTAGGATGATAGGGTGTTGATAGGATACTTTTGATCTTATGGTCCTCGAAAAACTTGCTCACTTTGCTGCCGATGAACTGCATCTCATTGTCGCACACGTTCTCGGCCGGCATTCCGAATCGGCATATTATGTGGTCCTATATGAAATCAATAACCTCCTTCTCCCTGACTTTCTCAAATGCCTGAGCTTGCACCCACTTAGAAAAATAATCAGTCATAATAAGATAAATTGAGCCTTACCGGGTGCCCAAGGCAGGGGACCAACGATGTCCATTTCCTATTTAATGAACAGCCAGAGTGACAAGACCTAATGCAGCGGTTCCCCGGGATGATGGATCATCGGAGCATGCCTCTGACATTTGTCGCATTTTCGCACGAACTCTTTTGCGTCTTTTTCCATATCGATCCAGTAGTAGCTGGCTCTGATTATCTTCCGAACCAATGACTCGGTGCTCGAATGGTTCCTGCAGGTGCCCTCATGGACTTCTCTCAAAACATACTCGGTGTCTCCCAGTCCTAGACATATGTCGAGTGGGCCATTGAATGCTCTTCTGAATAGGGTACTATCTTCGGACAAGCTGAACCGAGCCACCTTCGTACACAAAGCTCACGATTCTTTAGGATCCAAGGGAAGTTTTCCGGTCTTCAAGTAATCTATGTATTTGTTTCTCCAGTCCTACGTTAAGCTTGTCGATTTTATCTCGGCATGTTCTTCCTCCACCACCGATTTCATGAGTTCTACGACCATTCCCGAGTATAATTCATCATCTTCAACCGACGATCCCAAGTTAGCAAGCATCAACCTCGCTGTTTTGATCCCGAGGTACATATTGTAGAGTCCATTCCCTGAACCGATGTAACATTACTTGTAGCTTATCTAGGTATCTTCGCATTCGTTCCTCTTTGACTTCAAACGTTCCATTGACTTGGTTCACCACGAGGAGGGAATCGTACTTAGCTTCGACCACCTCGGCCCCCAGGCTTTTAGCCAGTTCAAGACCTGCAATCATGGCCTCATACTCGGCCTCATTGTTAGTCAATTTTATAGTTCTAATAGATTTCCTAACTACATTACCCGTCAGTGACTTCAACACGATGCCAAGTTCAGAACCCTTTGCATTTGAGGCACTGTCCGTAAAGAGGGTCCAAATTCCGGAAGATATCCCCGAGTTCAACAACAACTCCATCTCGGCCTTAGGAATTAGGGCCGGCATGTAGGCTACGAAGTCCGCCAAAATTTGAGATTTGATGGCGGTTCGGGGTCGATATTCGATATTGTACCCCCTGATCTCCACGACCCATTTGGCCAATCGTCTCGAGAGCTTGGGCTTATGCATTATGTTTCTTAATGGGTAAGTAGTCACAACACATACAGGATGGCATTGAAATATGGTTTTAGCTTCCTAGAGGCGCTTAGCAAAGCGAGCGCCAATTTTTCTAGGTGATGATACTAGTTTCGGTCGCGCCTAGGGTCCTGCTAACATAATAGATAGGAAATTGCGTACCTTCCTCTTTCCAGACCAGGACTCCACTTATCGCTGCCTCGGATACCGCCAAGTACAGGTACAATTGTTAATCTACCTTCGGAGTATGAAGCAAATGTGGGCTCGAGAGGTACCGCTTAAGTTCCTTCAAGGCTTTTTAGCACTCTGGGGTCCATGAGAAGTTATTCTTCTTCTTCAACAATGAGAAGAACTGATGGCTCTTGTCGGAGGACCTCGAGATGAATCGACCTAAAGCGGCTATGCGCCGGTTAACCTTTGAACGGCCTTGACATTATCCACAACGGTGATGTCCTCGATAGCCTTGATTTTAGCGGGATTAATCTTGATGCCCCGGTTGGACACCATGAACCCGAGGAATTTCCCTGACCCGAATCCGAATGCGCATTTCTCCGGGTTAAGCTTCATATTGTATTCCTTCAATATATCGAAGGTTTCCTGCAAATGTTTCAAATGTAAACCTTGATTGATTTTCCTATTTGCTCTTCGAACATCCGATTTACTAGGCGTTGGTAAGTGGCACCGGCGTTTTTTAGTCCGAATGGCATTACATTATAGCAGTAGGTACCATATTTAGTGATGAAGGACATTTTTTCTGGTCTTCCGGGACTATCCGAATATGGTTTTACCTAGAGTAGGCATCGAGAAAACTGAGGATCTCGTGGCCGGCCTATGTTTGGCAGAGGGAAAGAGTTCTTGGGGCATGCCTTGTTTAAGTCTTTATAGTCTACACACATTCTTAATGTATTCCCTTTTTTAGGGACTACTACTACGTTTGCTAACCAATACGGGTACTTAACCTCCCGGATGGACCCTATTTTAAGGAGTTTAGATACCTCGTCCTTGCTGAATGCATGCTTGACTTCAGACTGAGGCCTCCTTTTCTGCTTGACCAGATGGAACTTTGGATCTAGGCTTAGCTTGAGAGTAGTTATCTCCAGCGGAATCCCTGTCATATCGAGGTGGGACCAAGCGAAACAATTTATGTTAGCTATAAGGAATTAAATGAGTTTTTTCCTACGCTCGGGCTCGTGCCCAAGTATACCTTTCAGGAAGGTGTTCGATCAATATAACTGCTCAAGTTCTTCCACTGTTGATTTGGGGGCGTCGGAATCATCAGGGACTATGAATGACCTAGGAACTCCGTAGTCTGTCGTCCCCATCTGTCCCCGGCTTCTCCGGTTCAATCGAGGCAGGTATCGGTAACTGCTATTTGGTTTCGTCTCTGGCCACCGGACCTAGACCCCTCGATGTCGAAAGTGCGGATACCGAGATCACCTCGTCGATCGCGAACATCTCCTTTGCGGCCGGTTGCTCTCCGTAAACTATTTTAATCCCTCCTGGCCTCGGGAATTTCAGCACCTGGTGCAACGTCGAGGGTACTGCCCTCATGTTGTGAATCCATGATCGACTGAACAGAGCATTGTGCCTCATGTCTCCTTCGATCATGCAGAACTTTATTTCCTGAATGGTTCTGGTGGTGTTCACGGGTAGTGTTATCTCCCCTTTAGTGGTCTCACATGCCATGTTGAATCCGTTTATAACCCTGACTGTATGCACATTTGGTCTTGTAGACCTAGTTATTCCACGACCCTCAATTTAAGGATATTGGCCGGGCTACCTAGATCAATTAAAACACGCTTAACTCGAGATTTATTTAGAAGTACAGATATTACCAGTGCATCATTGTGGGGCTGTACGATGCGTTTAGCATCCTCGTCGTTGAAAGACAATGTTCTTTCTGGTACGTAATCTCGAGTCCGTTTTTCCCTCGTGATGGATACTTTGGTGCCCTTTAACATCGGCCCTTGGGGAACGTCGACCCCACCGATGATCATGTTAATGACGTGCTGAGGCTCCTCCTGCTCGATCTACTTACTAGAATCTCTATTCCTGAAATAGTTTTTGGCTCGATCGCTCAGGAACTCTCGAAGATGTCCGTTGTTGAATAACCGGGCTACTTCCTCTCTCAATTTTCGGCAATCCTATGTTATGTGGCCATAGTGCCATGATATTTACATATTAAGTTGGGATCCCTTTGGGCTGGATCAGACTGTATAGGTCAAAGCCACTTGGCGTCTTTGATGCGTCCGATGCAAGACACGACAGCATCAGCATCGACATTGAAGTTGTACTCTGATAACCTTGGTGCTTCCAGCCTGTCGAAATCGTTTTTACTCATGAGTCCCAGGTTATTTTGACCTCGATTGCTTCTCCTTTCACTTCTCACAGGGTTTCATCCAGATTTCTTACCCCTACGATCACCGTTGTACGGTTGATACCGATCTCTACTTGACCTTGGTTCATTATCAATGTCTCTTTTGGATCTCTCACTAGCTCGGACGGGATAGACAGACCCGGAAGGGGCCCCAAGTTGTTCATCTTCGACCCTAATTTTTTATTGGTACCAGTTATACACATCGGCCCAAGTTATAGTCGGATATTCTACTAGATTTTGCTTCAACTGCTGCGAAGCCAATGAGCTTCGAGTATTGAGTCCTTAGGTGAACAGCCCAATCGTCTGCCAGTGGCGGCAAGTCCATCCGTTCCATTTGGAACCTTGACACGAACTCCTTGAGCATCTCGCCATCTCTTTGCTTTACCTTGAAAGGTCCGACTTCCTGGTCTCAACCTTGATGGCTCCGGCGTGCGCTTTTACAAAAGCATCTGCAAGCATAGAAAATGAGTCAATAGAATTGGGAGGGGGGGAGCAAGTTGTGATACCATATCACAGCTCCTTTTGCAAAAGTCCCTCCGAACTTTTTTAGCAGGACATATTCGATTTCATCATCTTCCAAGTCATTCCCCTCAATAGCGCACGTGTACGAGGTCACATGTTCATTTGGATTAATTTTTCCGTTGTACTTAGGAATTTCAGGCATGCGAAACTTCTTCGGGATCAGCTTCGGAGCTGCATTTTCAGAGGAAAAGGTTTTTGAACAAATTTTTTGGAGTCTAGGCCTTTCAATATCGGTGGTGCTCCGGGGATTTAGTCGACCCTAGAGTTGTAGGTATCGACCTTCTTGTCATTGGCTTCGATTTTTTTTCTCCAGTTTCTACCCGTTTTGTCAATTTCTTGAGCATCTTTATTACCTCAGGGTTGGTCCCGGGTTCAGCTTTATTTGGCCTATCTGTGGCTGGTTCATTTCTGCGAGTGTTTTCTAGGACGGTTCGAGCTCAACTCTACTGGGAGTGCGGCTTTGGTTCTGTAGTTGGGCTATCACTGCCTGCTAAGCCTGCAGCATCTCAAAGATCACCAATAAGTTGATCCCATCTCCTTCACCGTCCCGAGCATTTTTGGCTACCAATCGGACTCCCACGCAGACGCTGTTCTCAGGATCGGTAGGCAAATTCGTGTTAATGGCCACATGTGAGTTGGCGTCGATCGGGTCCGTGGCTGAAATTTTGTTGGGATCTGCAAAGGGCACCTCATTACCGGGGACCATATTATTGTTCTCGCCATGGTGGTCAGACTCAGCATCCGTGTTTAGAGGGGCATATTGGGAGTTCGACATTTGAAACTTTGACCTGAAATCAAAAACACTTCAAAGAACAAGTGTGAAGTAGGGTGTGTTATGGAAACTTGTATCAAATTGCCACTATTATTCCTAGCCCTACGGTGGGCGCAAACTGTTTATCATCAAAATCGGAAAACAAATTAATTTGTAAGTGGCTTTAAGGATATGTGGATTAATTTGATACAAAACGATAAATTGAGTTAGAATGGACAAGTAAAGATACAATAAATTCAAATCACGCGAGGAGGATGATTCCAACCTTAGTGAAGCATTCACCCTCGATCTGGGCTCACAGTGGACAACTTTGATGAACGAGAGTAAAAGCTTACAATAACAGTGAAAATAGTAATATATTACCTTGGAATGCGTGTTACAATGTATCTAGTGAATTATTAGACCCCCTTTATATAGTAGGGAAATCCTACTCTAAGTACAATTCTATAAAAGATAAAAAAATCTTCTGTTTAACTAATTGCCGGTTCTTCATCGAGACGTGCCGAGATCCACGCCGTGATATTCGGTCGGTCGCGGATATTACGGCCTTTTATTGGCCGTGCTTGATTAACCGACAATGTCTTCCAAAGTCTTTTAGGATTTGGATCGATCTTAATCATAACCCCGATATTCTCGAGGGTAGGCATCGTACCCCCGGATTCTGACTCGATGAGACCTTACTTCGATTTCTATCCTTCGCAATCATATCTCGAGCTCGTTTTACCCTATTGGAGGCCGGAGTGTATCATGAGCTCGATTTTTACCCGTATACACTTATCAAGAACATTTTTATCATTGTGATTTTTACCATTACATACATAAGGGTATTCCAACACGGTTACCATATACCCTTTCAACGATATTACAAGGTTACAAAATACTTGCACTTTTAGATCAGTCACAGTGTTACAACTCATATATATCAGTAATCCATGCATTATAATCCGTATATTACAATTTCTGCATTACAGCTCTTATATTACAACTTTTGCATTATTTGAATCCATGCATTACAAACCAATGTTTTAAAAGGCGTTTTCGAGGCGAACCAGAAACGTCTCGAGGCTATAGTGTGGGGTGAAAGTCTCAAGAGGTGTACGCTCAGCAATTTGGGGCGTACACCCAGGCGTTCTGGGCGTATGTCCCGGGCGTTTGGGGCTCGTTTTTTTAGTGAGGCGTAAGCCCCAAAGACTTTTTCAAATTAAAAATTTGTTGAATAAGTCCTTCATATAATACCCAAGTTTTCAAAATTCAATTTGGTAATTACTCAAAAGTTTTAAAAAGGAACTGAAATGTATTAAATTTAAAAATCAAGACATTTTTTATTAACTGAAGCCCTAATTCATGGTCTTTCCCAATTCTTTATCTTGTCCGCTAGTCTGCTAATATCTCCCAAAAGCAACGAATATTCAAAAAAAATTACAATTACAAAGAGAACTCCATTCTCCTTCATAGCAACAAGTTCATAGTTCAATTGCAGGTTAGTTATCCTTTTTGTTCCTCCATGTAGAAAACTTTATTCTTTTCGACTCAAGTTACTTGTGCTTCTAAGTAGCGTACAGTAGATTGTTTTGACTAGTTTTTTGTGGGGATTGAGCACATCTATATATATTTTTCACTTATTTATAGTTTTCTTCATTGTTTATGCAATTTTATCTGTTTATAAATATTTATTGTAATTATATTATTTTATAAAATATTAAAAAATTAAATATCTATGCGGCTTACGCCCCGTGCCTCGAGGCTTACGTCTCGCTGAGGCATATGTAAAGTGCCTCGCCTTACGCTTACGTCTTTTAAAATACTGTTACAAACCCTATATTACAATCCCTAAACGATCCCTAACAAGATAGAGAAAGGAAAATAGGAAACAGAAGGACAATACAAGTACCTACGACAGAATAAAATATCATACTACTTCTAAATTCTAATATGCTGGGATGAAAAAGGACCACCTTGTTGCTACTAGTTTCACTAATCTTTTAGCAGTTTGTACTCGGCTAATAAGTTTAGACTAAGTACGATTGACTTATTAGCTTTAAGAAACAAGATTCCTAGTTTGATTTGACCGTGGAATTATCGTTTTGGAGCTATCTGTTACTGTTCTTCTCTGTCATCAGAGTCTCTTTTTTATCTTTGTAATTGTTGTTTTGTGATGGTTTAGTTTTTACCGGTGGCCTTGGCGCCTCCTTGTTGTATTTAAGCATCTTCTGCAAACCAAACACGAAAAATCCCAACAAATTAATCAAGAAGAAATGTCAGCAAAAAGTAATTCATGAATTTAAATAAGGGAAATGCACAAATTTACTTTTCTACCAGACGAAATAGCTTCCATTATAATTTGAGATCATTCATACCCGAGCGCTGAGGATAAACGTGTTCAAAATGCACAATTAGACATTTGGGGTGTAAGCCTCACACATGAGCCATCGCAACAAGTGTCTTGCCCAGGAGGGAGTCATGGACGAGTCCCAAAAAGAATTTTAAGACATTAATCGACAAATTGCATAACTCGTCTATTTGGAGGATAAATATCACAATATTTTAAAAATATAATAATATAAATAATGATGTTTTGATTCTAGACAAAGATAATCTAACAATTATAAAATACATAAATTTTCAACATTAGATGTGCATGTTCGTAATTATTGACTAATAATATGACATTTAAAGTAAAACTCATTTTTTTTATATATTTGTATCAAATGCATAACTTTTATGATACTTTGTTCAAACATCGTGTGTTTACTATATTTTGTATCAAACATTTTTTTTTATATATATTTGTATCAAATATCGTTGTTTTATTGACATCTTATGTCAAATGTTATTTTTTGCAATATTTAGTATCAAATGTTGCTGTTTTTACGATATGTATTCATGAATGTTACTGTCTTACGACATTTCTTCATAAATATTGTTATTTTTACGATATTTTGTATCAAATGTCATTTTTTTACAATATTTAGTATCAAATGTCATTGTTTTTATGACATTTTGTATCACATGTCGTAATTTTGATGATATTTCTTCATTACTGACGTTGTTATTACGACATTTTGTATTAAATGTCATAATTTGATGACGCTTAGTAGCAAATGTCATTTTTGTGACATGTTGTATTAAAATGTCATAGTTTTTACGATATTTGTTTATAAATGACATGAATTTTACGTTTTTCTAACATTTATTTCAAATGTCACTAAATAAATATCGACATATCCTCACTTTCTTATAGTGCCGGATCAGAATATTGATATATATTTTCGATGGCAGACCGTTTGCAAATAGCGAATGCCACGTTAAATTATTTCAGATGACACTTCATTTTTTCTTATTAAAAGTTGAAGCTGGGAGAAATTGGAATTTTTACACAAATAGTCGGTCATATTTATTGTTTATCTTTTTTAGTCATATATATAAATTATACATTAATTATACAGCTATACACATATAATACATTAATTATGCATATATTATACTTTCATCGGCTATTTTTAATTTAAGCGGTTGGGTAGATGGCTATTTAAATTAATTCATCGAAGAAATTCATTGCTGGCATTTAGAAAACATAGTTGTTATAAAAGAGAATTGGCCGTTAGTTGCTTTAGTTTTTGTCTTATTTTATTCTACAAATAATTACTTCTAATAACATATATGTATGTCCCAAAATTTAGATTTATGTTGTTATACACTTACATTATTGTGAAAATGGTTAATCTAAATTAATATTAATATCGAAATGATAGATCTAGTGTACTTATGAGAAATACCGCACGTGCGTCGTTAGATAACACTATTTTGGAGTAATAATGGAGCAATAAATGATTTAACAGTATGAGAGAAAGCAATAAATGACAGTAAATGACATTTAAGTAAATAAATAAAAGAAGGTCACCCGACAAGGGTGAGATTTTCCAATGATTCTTCTGACTATGATGGATAATCACTACTAAAAATCAGGTAAAAAGCGACCGGAAAAAGCGACCAAAGTTGGTCCCTATATGCCTAAAAGCGACCAAAAAGCGACCACAATGGTCTGGTCACCATTTAGTTGGTCCCTTTCCAATAGCGACCAATCTTGGTCGCAAAATAGCGACCAAAGTTGGTCGCACAGTACAAAATACAAAAAATTAAAATCTGCTAAATAGCGACCAAAGTTGGTCGCTTGTTTGGTATTTTTAATTTTCTGTATTTCTCAAATAGCGACCAACTTTGGTCGCTATTTGAGAAATACAGAAAATTAAAAATACCAAACAAGCGACCAACTTTGGTCGCTATTTAGCAGATTTTTAATTTTCTGTATTTTCAAATAGCGACCAACTTTGGTCGCCATTTAGAAATGCAGAAAATTAAAAATACTAAATGGGCGACCAAAGTTGGTCGCTTTAGCAGATTTTAAATTTTTTTTT
>MCJB01040767.1:105942-128311 GCA_002018475.1 Nicotiana obtusifolia | reverse complement strand
GTCCTTTATTGTGGATGCTGCATGTCGTGCTGCAGGTTCAGGCAGACAGATAGACGAGGCTTCCCCACCACAGTAGGCTACCCAGTTCAGCGGATATTGGCGAGATCCATCCTTCGGACTTGCCACAGTCTTGGTATGCATTTTGTTGTAGGCATTATGGGCACGTCGGAGCCCTGTTCCGACGTAGGTTACATTATGTACGTTTTTGTAGAAGCTCATAGACAAGTGTCAATTTATGCATAGACAAGTAATGGGTTGGCTTATGTACAGTTGAATTGCCTTGTCGGCAAACGTATATATTTTATTTTATGGTTTTGCATTGCAGCCTTATGGGCCATATTATGTATATAAGTATGTTCGTATCATGGCATGACGTCTCGGTTCATTATAATTATTGTTCGAGATTATATGCATATGACAAGCCTTATAGATAATAAGGAAAGTTAGATGAAGGGTACGCCGGCGCCCGTTGAGTAGGGTCCGGTGCCGGTCGCGGCCCTCCGGCTTGGGTCGTGACAGAATTGAGGCCGACGTCCCCCGGTAGAGAGGTTCCCTGCCCTCCCTCTGTCTCGGAGAAGGAGGGAGAGAAGAAGAGAAAAGAAGTCCCCGGTCCCTCTAAGCCCGGGAAAAAAAGAATTAAGAAGAAGAGCATAGCTCGTAAGCCCAGGATTGCCGACTTGGCTATCCGATTGAGCGACGACTCCGAGGAAGATAGAGACCTCGGTATTTCAAGCGACGAGCCATCTCGGGCAGTCCCCGAGCCGAGGACCGATGAAGCTTGCATCCCTCGAGCAGAGGACCTCGATGCAGGGGTGCTGACCGGGGTTTGAACCGAAGCAGGGGAGGCAGTACAGGGAACCTCGGACCTCCCAGAAGCAATGTACTCTCCCTCTTTCTCAGAGGCAACCTTCAACAAAGCCCGGGCTGCAAGGATGCATATGCCGAGTAAAGGCCACGTACCGGCAGGGTCTCTTGAAGACTTTTTTGACGGTGTGCCATCAGCTGACACCTCGGGCTCGAAGTGCCGAGGAAGAGTCCCTCTGCCGAGACGAGTGGGGTATCTATCGGTCTCAAGTTGGTCGATAGATTTCCCGCTCCGAGTTCCAATCCTGATCGGAAGAGGGTAATGAAGTTCGCCATTCCTGAAGATGCTAGGGCTCTGGCCGCGCCTGTGAGCGTAGCTAGCTACCTTCAGCGTCTGGTGACTGAGGAGGATCAGGCTGCAATGGATGCGGTGGACGAGGCCTGTTTATTCAATGAGGCTCAACAGGCAACAAATAAGGTAACATTTCGTACATGCTTCGTTTGGTGTTTGTTACCTTACTCTTCGACTTGTACTGACCGTTTTATTTTCTTTCATATTTGTAGTCTTTGGTGCTTCATCATGAGGCTTTCTTTCGGCTAAGGGAAGAAAAGGCACGTCGTCAGCGACTCGAGGGGGAGACGTCGACTCTTCGGGCTGAGCTGAACTTCTTGCACAGGGAAAATGATAAAACACTTGACCAGCTGGGGCAGCAACTTGACCGAGTGAATCAACTTCGATCCGCGTTGAGCGAGGCCAAGGCAGAAAACAGTGAATGGAGAGCCAAGGCCGATCTGCTGACTTCGAAAAAGGAGACCCTCCGGGCTCGCGTAGTCCCTTTGGAAGAGCAAGTTTCGGAGGCACAAGAGAAAATTAGGACTCTGACTAAGAGCAATGATACACTTCAGTCCCAAGTCGAGACGCTCATTTTGGATCGTGATGTCTTGGTCAACGAGCTACAATCGGCTAAATCTGAGATTGCGACGTCTAAAGCTGATGCCGATGATCTGATAGCTCAATACAGGGCTGATGCTGAGGCTGCCCAAGAGAATTCAAAGATTCTGGTTGAGTATGCCAAGTGCCAAACCCGTCTTCCCATTCTCGAGGAGTTACAAGCTCGAGGCTTCGATCTATCCACCGAGGTCGATGATGCAGCAAAGATCGAAGCCGATGCTAGAAAGCGGGCCTTCCCTGAAGAAGAAGAAGAAGAAGAAGAAGAAGAAGAAGAAGATTTTGAGAATTCTGACTGATGCCGCCTGTTGTACAATATGTCTTTCTAGGATTCTCGTTCATTTGAGACAAAATATCGGTGCTAAAGAACTTTTATTAGCATTCATGTGCTTGTACAATTTTGCTTAAGAGGCAGATCAGTCTACTTGGGCACGGTACTTTCGACCGTTTGACCCTTACATTGATTCCTACTGATCTATGAGAAGTCCCCCCGAATTGAAGTAGTTAAGCAAAGATTCGAAGTAGACAAGCAATCTCCAGATATTCAAGGTCGATCGAAGCTGTGCACCAAATATCATTATCTTCGATGAGCGACCAATCTAAGTTAGCACGATTCCTAGTTACCTCATTAAAAACCTTGCCGTAAAACCCAATTTGGCACAAAATCGGTCGAACGGAAAAAGAGTGCAACGCGTGCTTCCAGTCCTAGTGTCCTGTGCTTCCTGGCTCGAGGTTACTTTATTCACTACCTGCAGATGTTAGTAACATAAAGCAAACAAATGAAAAACGAGTTTATTACCTTAACAATAGTATCGTTTCAGGTGGCACACGTTCCAATTGTTTGGCAACTGTTTGCCATCCATGGTCCCAAGCTTGTAAAGTCCCTTTCCGGTAACCTTCAAGATAATGTAGGGCCCTTCCCAGTTTGGTCCTAGCTTTCCTTCATTCGAATCTCGAGTGTTGGGTGTGATTCTTCTGAGTACCAAGTCCCCAACGTTGAAGTATCGGAGATGGGCTCTCCGGTTGTAATACCTTTCAATCTTTTGTTTTTGTGCTGCCATTCGAACAAGGGCTGCTTCCCTTCTCTCATCCAATAACTCTAGACTGATGTTCATAGCTTTTTGGTTTGATTCTTCGGTTGTGTATCGCAACCTGATGCTTGGTTCGCCTACTTCGACTGGTATTAATGCTTCAGCACCGTATTCTAGGGAGAATGGAGTGGCCCCGGTGTTGGTTTTCTCGGTTGTGCGATATGCCCATAGAACTTCGGGCAGTATTTCGCTCCATTTTCCCTTTGCGTCGGCTAACCTTTTCTTCAAGTTTTGAATTAAAAAGGTTTTGTTGGTCAACTCAGCTTGTCAATTGCCGCTGGGGTGATATGGCATTGATAATATTCTCTTGATCTTGTTGTCTTCGAAGAACTTCGTCACTTTGCTGCCAATGAATTGCTTGCCATTATCGCATACAATTTCCGATGGCATCCCAAATCGGCAAATGATATGGTCCCAGATGAAGTCGATCACTTCCTTTTCCCTGACCTTTTCGTATGCCTGTGCTTCAACCCACTTGGAAAAGTAGTCAGTCATAAAAAGAATAAATTGAGCTTTACCTGGTGCACAAGGGAGAGGGCCGACGATGTCCATCCCCCACTTCATGAATAGCCATGGCAATAGGACCAAATGCAATGCCTCTCCGGGCTGGTGAATCATTGGTGCGTGCCTTTGGCACTTGCTGCACTTGCGTACGAACTCCTTCGTATCTTTCTCCATATCGATCCAATAGTAACTGGCTCAAATTATTTTTCGAACCAAGGATTCGGAGCCGGAGTGATTCCCGCATGTGCCTTTATGTATCTCCGTTAAGATATAGTCGGTGTCGCCGGGCTCAAGACATATTGCGAGGGGGCCTCTGAATGTCCTCCTGAATAGGCTTCCATCACCGGTTAAACAGAATCGGGCTGCCTTTGTGCGTAACGCTCTCGATTCTTTGGGATCCGAAGGGAGTTTACCTTAACTGAGATACTCTATGTACTTGTTCCTCCAATCCCAGGTCAAGCTTGTCCAGTTAATTTCGGCATGGCCTTCTTCCACCACCGACCTCAAAAGTTGTACGACCTTTTCCGACTCGATCTCCTCATCTTCGACCGATGATCCCAAGTTGGCGAGGGCATCGGCCTCACTATTTTGTTCTCGCGGTATGTGCTGTAAGGTCCACTCTTTAAACCTATGTAGTATGACCTGAAGCTTGTCCAAATACCTCTGCATTCGCCCTTCTCTAACTTTGAAAGTCCTGTTTACTTGATTGACTACGAGGAGGGAATCACATTTGGCCTCGATTATCTCGGCCCCCAGGCTTTTGGCCAGTTCTATACCTGCAATCATAGCTTCATACTCTGCTTCGTTGTTAGTTAATTTTACAGTCTTAATAGATTTTCGAATTGTATTCTCAGTTGGGGGCCTTAGTATGATACCAAGCCCCGATCCTTTCAAATTGGAGGCGCCGTCTGTGAACAGAGTCCACACTCCCGAAGGATTCCCCGATTCGGTCATCAGTTCTCTCTCGACCTCGGGTATTAGTGACGGCGCAAAGTCGGTGATGAAATCTGCCAGCACTTGAGATTTATCGAGGTTCGGAGTCGATATTCGGTATCGTACCCGCTTATTTTGATGGCCCACTTGGCCAGTCGGCCTGATAGCTCAGGTTTGTGCATAATATTCCTCAGGGGATAAGTTGTTACTACACATATAGGATGGCATTGGAAGTAGGGTTTTAGCTTCCTAGAGGCACTCAATAAGGCGAGTGCTAACTTTTCCAAATGTGGGTATCTAGTTTCGGCCTCACCTAAGGTTCAACACATCAAACGTTTCTTGCAAATGGCTCAAATGGTCCTCTGCTCGAAGGGACTTAACTAGCATGTCATCAATGTAAACTTCCATTATTTTTCCTAGTGTTCCTCAAACATCTTATTTACTAGGCGTTGATAAGTAGCCCTCGCATTTTTTAACCCGAATGGCATCACGTTGTAACAATAAGTACCATACTTAGTGATGAAGGATGTCTTTTCTTGATCATCCTTGTCCATTCGTATCTGGTTGTAACCAGAGTAAGCATCGAGAAAACTAAGGGTCTCGTGGCCAGCGATAGCATCAATCATGCGATCGATGTTGGGCAAGGGAAAAGAATCTTTAGGGCACGCCTTGTTCAGATCTTTATAATCTATGCACATTCTTAGCTTATTTCCCTTTTTAGGAACTACAACTACATTTGCTAGCCATTCCAGGTATTTAACTTCCCGGATGGACCCTATATTTAAAAGCTTAGTTACCTCATCCTTGATGAATGCTTGTTTGACTTCAGATTGAGGCCTCCTCTTTTGCTTGACCGGCCGGAATTTTTGATTAATGCTCAATTTGTGAGTTGCGATTTCCGGTGGTATCTCTGTTATGTCAAGATGGGACCAAGCGAAAGAATCTTCGTTAGCTAAAAGAAACTTAACAAGTTTAGCCCTGAGCTCGGAGCTTAGGCCCCAGCCCAGGTATACCTTTCGATCCGGCGAGTCGCCTTGGAGTGAAATTTGCTCGAGTTCCTCGACCGTTGACTTGGTTGCATCGGACTCGTCGGGACCAATGAACGACCGGGGAACCCCATAGTCGTCGTCTTCGAGATGATCCTGCTCACCTTCGTTTGTTGAAGGTGGTGCCTGTGATTGCTATTTGGTTCTTTGGGAAGAAGCGGTCGGTTTCGGCACTGGTTCTTCTACTGCGAACATTTCTCTCATAGCATGTTGTTCCCCGTAAATAGTTACGATCCCATCAGCCGATGAGAATTTCAACATTTGATGCAGTATTGAGGGTACTTCTCCAATATCATGAATTCATGGCCTCCCAAGCAAGGCATTGTACCTCATATCTCCTTCGATCAAGCAAAATTTTGTTTCCCGAACAGTACCGGCGGTGTTCACCGGCAATGTTATTTCCCTTTTGGCTGTCTTGCAAGCCATGTTGAAACCATTGAGAATTCGAACTTCAGGAATAATCTGGTCTGTCAATTCGAGCTGTTCGATAACCCACGATCGGATTATATTGGCTGAACTACCAGGATCGACAAGTACACGCTTCATCCTAGTTTTGTGTACAAGCATTGATATTACTAAGGCGTCGTTATGGGGTTGCATGACTCCTTCTGCGTCCTTTTCGCCGAAGCACAAAGCTCCCTCCATCGCATAATCCCGAGTGCGCTTTTCTCGGGTGATAGATATTTTGGTGCGTTTTAATACCGGACCTTGGGGCGTATCTACCCCACCGATTATTATATTGATCGTGTGCTGAGACTTCTCCTGGTTTACTGGCCTATTCCTGTTCCCGTAATGGTTTTTGGCTCAGTCACTCGAAAACTCTCGAAGGTGCCCATTTTCGAGCAACCGTGCCACCTCTTCCCTTAACTGTCGACAGTCTTCTGTCTTATGCCCATGTGTGCCATGGTACTTACATATCAAGCTGGGGTTTCTCTTAGCTGGATCCGATTGCAGTGGTCGAGGCCACTTGGTATCCTTAATGCGACCGATAGCCGATACGAGAGTCGCCGAGTCGACGTTGAAGTTATATTTGGACAGTCGTGGTGCTTCTCGATGACCAGCGGATCTCTCGAAGTTATTTCTTGCCAATGGTCCTCGGTTCCTTCGATTAAGATCATTCCTCCTTTCCTGTCTCAGGGAACCCTGCCTTACCGGAATGGCCTTTCGGTATCCAGGATACGGTCGATGCCTATCTCTGTTCAATCTTGGCTCTCGGTAAATATCTCTTTGAACACTATCGTGAGTTCTGATGGGGTAAGTGGATCCCGGGGGGGCCCCAAGTTGAGCGTCCTCGACCCTAATCTTCGATTGGTGTCGGTTGTGTATATCTGCCCAAGTAGCAGCCAGATATTCAATCAAGCTTTGCTTAAGCTGTTGTGAAGCCGTTGAACTTCGAGCGTTGAGCCCTTGAGTAAAAGCCTGTACAGCCCAATCATCAGTGACCGGTGGTAGGTCCATCCGTTCCATCTGAAAGCGAGATACAAATTCCCTCAGCATCTCGTTGTCTCTTTGCATAACTTTAAATAAGTCCGATTTTCGTGTCTCGACTTTGATGGCACCCGCATGAGCTTTTACGAAGGTGTCCGCAAGCATGGCAAAAGAATCGATGGAATTCGGTGGCAAGTTGTGGTACCAAGTCATTGCTCCCTTTGACGAGGTCTCCCCGAATTTCTTTAAAAGAACGGACTCAATCTCGTCATCTCCGAGATCATTTTCCTTTATGGCGCATGTGTATGCCGTTACATGCTCATTTGGGTCTGATGTCCCGTTGTACTTGGGGATTTTCGGCATGCGGAACTTCTTTGGTATAGGTTTTGGTGCAGTGCTTGATGGGAAAGGTTTTTGCACGAATTTCTTCAAATGTAAGCCTTTCAACACCGGGGGTGCTCCTGGAATCTGATCCATCCTCGAATTATATGTCTCTACCTTTTTGTCATTGGCTTCGATCTTCTTCTCGCCCGACTCGATCCGCTTGGTAAGTTCTTCAAGCATCTTCATGATCCCGGGACTTGCCCCCGATCCGTTTTCGTTTGATTCCGCTGTGACTGGTTCGTTTCCGGGGATGACTCCTCGAGAAGAACCGACTTCGACCCCATTCGAAACATGACTCCGACTTTGCAACTGAGCGATGACCGTTTGCTGGGCTTGTAACATGTCAAATATCATTTTGAGACTAATCCCGTCTCCTTCGTCATTTTGAGTTCTCGAGCGGTGTTCTCTTTCAACACTGTTCGACAGGCTAGAAGTCTGATCCACATCAATCGCCATTTGAGAATTGGCATCGACTGGAATTTCATTATCGGGCATCACATTGTTGTTTTTGCCCTGGTGGTCGAACTCACCATTGACGAAATGAGACACAGATTGTGAGTGCGACATGATTGCGTTATAACCTGAAACCAAAAAATTCTGCAAAGAACAAGCGTAAAATAGTGTGTGTAACAGAAAATTGTATCAAACGTTCACCATTATCCTTAGCCCCACGGTGGGCGCCAAACTGTTTACCCTTAATTAAGAGTAACAATTAAATTTATATGTGGTTTTAAGGATACGTGACTTGGTCTGATACAATTAAAGAATGAATGATAAATAAAGGCTAAATTCAATAAGTAAGAGAGTAAGCAAACCACTGATATTGATCAATTCAGCTGAGGTGGAATCTTCTAAGATGAACGAAAATGAAATTAGTATTGATGAAAAGAATAGTTAAAATATGCCAAACTTTGTATATTGATCGTATCTTGTGTGTTCTTTTTACAGTAGGGCTGTCCATTTATATAGGAAGGGAAAAGGATTCTATACAAGGTTAAAGACTCATTTACAAGGTAAAAAATTCCTAAAATTATTGGGTTCAACGTCTTTGTTGATTTGGGCCGTGATTCCCGCCGAGATGTTTACATGTCACGAGATTTTCGGCCCTTCCGTTTATATAAATCTGATATTTTTTACCATAAGATATTTTACCCGGACCGGTCTCGATAATCTCATCTCGAACGCCTCGGTTTCGAGCTCCGTTTTGATGATGTCCGACCTCGGACTTCCCTTCTCGATGTGCCGGTCTCGACTTACAGGAGCGCGACCTCAATCGACGCCGATCTTCAAAACTCTAAACCGGCGCTCCTTATGCAAGTAATCGTATTCGATCCCATACAAGTTTCTAGAACAATCCAGTACAATTTAAATGGATTGATTTTGATCTTCGTAAGAAAAAGAAATGCGAGTGACTGTAATTAGAAAGAAAAAAACAGTAGGATTACCATTTTTAAAATATTGGCTTCCTTTATAATTACTTCATTTTTGTTCTCTGAGGCAAAATTTCTGTTTCTTTAGAAGGAAAGATGAACTGTGGCATTTGAATTGGCCGCCCAAAAGCGAGAGATATCAAACCGTCTATATAAAGCTGAGCAGTCATAGACAATTAATTCAGGTCAGCTTTTTAACAAATTCTGTAACCGTCAAAATACAACAAACACCACAAGAAAGAAGAAAGAAGAAAGAAAAAAAGCCCTTCTTCTTCTCCATGGCACCCAAGAAAAGGGCAAAAATGGAGTCATCCGCCATTGTTACTCGAAGCTCTACTCGTACTGGCAAAGCCAAATTGGTCTCTGATCCTCAACCACCCAGCTCCAAGAAAACCCAAGCAAACACCTCCGCCGGCAGCGGCGCCTCTTCTTCCATGGCTTCGAAGAAAATTGCAAATACAGAATCCTCTGCATCCGCCATTGTTACTAGAATCTCCACTCGCCACGGCAAAGCCAAAATCAACTCGCCTCTTGCTGTTACTCAACAGCCCAAGTCCAAGAAAAGGGCAAATGCTGAGCGCTCTGCTATTCTGACCAAAGGCAAAGGCAAAGCCAAATTGGAGTCTGAATTGCCTTCTGCTGATACTCATGAAAACAGGGCCTTGTTCTCTCCGGCGCCCAAGAAAATGGCAAATGTGAAACCCTCCACCATTCTCACTCGCAGCGCCAAAGGCAAAGCAAAAATGGAGTCTTCAACCACTGTGACTACTCGCAGCTCGGCTCGCAGTGCCAAAGGCAAAGCAAAATTGGAGTCTAACTTGCTTTCTACTGAGACTCAATCACCACCCAAGTCCAAGAAAACGAAATTAACCATCTCTGAGGGTAATGCTCTGTTCTCTTCGGCGTCTAAGAAAAGGGCAAATGTGCAGACTTCGACTATTTTGACTCGCAGTGCTAAAGGCAAAGCCAAAGAAGAAGAACCACCTAAGTCCAAGAAAGCCAAAACCGCCATCTTTGACGGTAGCACCTCGTCCTCTACGATCTTAACTCGCCGTGGCAAAGCCAAATTGGGTTCTGATTCGACTGCTGCTGACCCACTACCACCTAAGCCAAAGAAGGCGAAAACAACAACTTCTGGGGGTAATTCATCGGTCACAATTAGGGCAAATGTGGAGCCTTCTTCTACCAGAGTGACAAGGAGTTCGACTCGCAATTCTAAAAGCCATTGAGGGAATTACTGGATAGGGAAAAGGTTATTTCTGATATAATTGCAAATCTCAAATCATGAATCTTTCATTAGTTTTAGTTTTAGCTTTATGGATTTAGTCTAATTGGGAGTACTAGTTCTGAGGTTAATCGTTGGTCGCAAATGCTTTGATGTTTTCCATTTACGTACTAGTATAATCATTCTTTACTCTGTTGGTTTTTTCTTCATTTTTTGTACTAGTAAAATGCACATTTGGAATCAGAAAAACAGAGTATGAAATAAGGAAAGCATAGATTTGATTCAGCGTAATTCATGTTAATTTCCTTGATTATAGTTGTTACTTTCTGTTAATTGCTTTACTCTCGCATCTTAATTAGTGTTTGGTATGAGAAATTTTGGTCCATCCACATTTTCATACTCTCTTTTAATTATTTGCAGTGTCTTGTTAATTGCCCCAAAAAAAAAGGTCCAGCTCATAAAAGACCAAGTTATTCTAAGATGCCAAGTGAGGAATTAAGATTGATTTTATGATGAAATGGATAAATTTAAGGGGGGTCCTGGATTCTAGTTTTATACGCATATTTTGAGTTAGCTACACTTTTCTCAGATTTGTAATAAAAGCATAATATTTCTAAATGGATTGTTATATCAGTTTTGCAGTGTATTCATACATTTCTTCTCATCTATGTTGTATGGACTCTAGCCTATATTCCATCACCTCTTTTACATTTGGGTCTTTTCAGTTGAGCCAGTAATGATTTTTAAAGTAAGTGAATGTGGATCTTATTGTTCCAGATATGGAGATGTTTTTTAAAGTAAGTGAATGTTGTTTCCTTATTCGTGCTTGTGTGAAAAAGACTATTGAGCAAAGGAGGAAGTACTTTTTGCTAGTGATTCTTTTAATCTCATGGCTCGGAATTGAGACTTTAATTAAGGATAGAAAGACCTTAATTGTATGTACTATGTATGCAGCGAAAAAGTATGACTCTCTATTGCTAATTGTTGCTATATATGAAACATCCTTGAACAATGCAAATAAAATTCATCTCAGGAACAACTAATATAGACTTCATGTGTCAGCTGATGGGCTAATTTATTTTGTAGATAATGATCTATCTTTATAGTGCTTGTTCTTATTTTCTAGATCTTAAGAAGATTTGCCAAATTTCATTTCACAATTTGATCTGCTGACCATTTAAGTCAACTTAGGTAGCTTAAATTGAGATAAGCACAAATTTATATATATATATATATATATATATATATATATATGTATGTATATATATAAGCACGAATATTTTACACTAAATATTGAACGACAAAAATATCCTTAAAATATTGATAGACTTTTATGTATCTCTACATTGTCAATGTACAAAAATATAAAAGTATTTCATTAATAGAATTCAAGTCATATTGTAAAATTCACTTCCAAATCATAATCACTATAATAATATCTTATAAAATCAAATTCCCATAGTACATATTCTCACAATTACACAATGTGTTACTTCTGTTAAGTATCATTATCAAGGGTATAATAATGATGTTTGATTGTATGAATCATGCTTGTGTTTTAATTTTCATCCATAGGTACTTATTCTGTAAATTTAATTTATTATTACGATTATTCTGCTATTAATGCTTTGCTTTCGTCCCTTAATTAAATCATTTAATAATAGGTTTTATCAATCATTATTGGACTCAAGGAATATCAATCTTTCTTGAGGTAATTTATTTTTCTCATCACATGATCAAATTCCACTTTCAAAGACTAATTTTATGTATTCACAAAAGAGAATAAAGTTTGCCATAATATTGTACAACTTTAATTCTTAACAGAAAGTGATTAAAGAATCAGTGTTCACAAAGTGAACTTTTTACTGAATGAGTCTCAATTTGAATAGAATCGATTGTTTCATCTTTGATTCATATGAGCAAGATCCACTAAATTAAACAATATCCATTCAAGTATGTGGCACGCAATATCATTCTGCTGCATATCGGAAAGATTTAGGGGATATTGTACTTTTATTTGGAGAATTTATTAAAGCATACTTGTGATTTCAACCGCATGTATTTATTTTGTAATATTAATTTGATATTATAGATTGTGATACAATATCATTGTTCTATTAATTTTTGTCCTAATTGCCGCATTTAATAATAGGCTTTATCAACCGCCGCCGCAAGGAATATTGTTTTTTTCTTGAGGTAATTTATTTTCCTTTTTCACATGGATTTTCGCTCAAAAATAACTTAATGAATCTATTTCAATGGAGAATAAAGTATGGGTCAAAGATAATTGCCAATAGCGAGAGTCAAAATTAATGTATGTTCTTCTTTATCTTTTAGCCGTTCTAAGGTTTGGGCTGCGTCTGGAGACTTGGGTGTTCAGATGTTGAGTTTGCACGCTCATAATTAATGTAATACGTCTTGATTGCAACTTACAAGAATCATCATTTATGCTTAAGTTGCAAGCGAGGACCACCATCTCAAGCTGACTAGCTGCTAACATGGTTTTTAAGGGGCCAGTTTACGGGCCAGGTCTCTCTCTAACAGACGGTCTATTCACAAATCTCGGATATTACTTTTTTGCATGAATCCGATTTTTTTGGGGTTGAAGGCGTACGAACAATCTGGTATTGAAAATTATAGGAGAGAAACAAATTAAGTTACAATAAAAAAGGGTGATATGTATGCGATTTTATTTGATTTAAGTCTTTGTACACCGCTCTAACACAAAATTCCAAGCTAGGTGGATTTTTAATCCTATTATAGCTCCTGCTTTTCGGTTATTTGGGTTATTATACCCTACTTATTGTTCAAGTCCTAATTCACTTCTACACCCTTCAATGAACGAATGATTCTTCCAAAATTTTACAAGAATCGGACATAACAGACAATATGACAAAAAGTTTTACTAGATAAGGGATAAGTTAATTAAATGAAAATTTTATTGGAAGAAAATACATATAAAAAGTCACCTATATACCTTATAAGAGCCTATTAAACAAAAACTCTAACTAAACTTCCTACGACTACTTTCTCTCCTTAAAATTACATCAGGCATTGATTAATTAAATTGGTCACTCTGACTTTTTTTTCATCCATTATATTCCATTTATATTATGCGAGGAGGAATTCGACACAAACTCAAATTCCTTTAAGGGGATAAATTCTCGAGCTAGCGTACAAACAAATACCAATAATTGAAATTCTCTCCTAATGAGCTCTTTCATTATGCACTCTAGCTTCTCATCCTCACTTTTACAGAGATTAGGTGTTAAAACATATTTACTTCAAGAATATATTTTACAATTAACTTTTACCAATTTCATTTTGCTTTTAATTGTTTGACCTTTTTATTAATTAAAAATCACATTATTTCCTTATAGAATAATACTAGGAATGCAATAAATTTTTAATTGATAAAATTATATAATTTCTTATGGACATATAGTAAAAGTATTAAATGTCTTTTCATAGTTTCTAAACTTTTATTTCAATTTAAGTTCGCCTTAAAAACAAAAACTATTTCAACTTACACAATTTTTTGTTTTCCTAAATTTTACATTAACTTTTATAAGATGACACTTACATATTATTCTTTGGATATATCTACCTATTTAGTATCACGGGAGTTATACGTGTATTGCACGTAATATAAAGACTAATAGTCTGTTTAACCAAACTTCTTCGAGGTCAAAAGTACTTTTTTTCTCTTTTCAAATGAGAGATGTTTGATCAAGTTTTTAGAAGGAAAAAAAAGTGCTTTTGAATAGAAGCAAAAGTAGTTTTTGAGAAGCAGGTAAAAAAAATAACTTCTCACCAAAAATACTTTACTAAAAAATACTTTAAAAAAAAAAATACTTCTCAGAATAAGCTAATTTTAGAAAGCTTGGACAAACGAACATATAAATATATAAAAAGTATTAGATGTGTCCAATGATGAACTCAAAGTTGGATTAGCTCTTACTAATTGGGTGAATATTCATGCAACTCACAGAGTAGATATAAAAGCTTTAAATTATCATTTGGCAAAAAAAATTAAGAATCATAACTAAAAAAATAGCTAATCTTGTTTGTGTCTTCTCAAATGAACTTGAGAATAGCTTTTTGCAATTTTTTTAAATAAAAACTCTTAAATGTTTAAGGATTAATTGTTCTTGCTGAAACAATAAAGGAAGCATGATAGCTTATCAAATTAAATTGTAATATTTCAATAACAGAATTATTTTTATGGTGAATATATCAAATGATGATCGAAAACTTCTATAAAACAATGTTTCTTCGTTTTATTGAGTTTAATACATCAGATCTAGCATTTATTAATTTCAAGAGCTTACACTTTTATTTTTATAACTCATCTTATTTTATAACTCAAAGTATTTTTAAAATAATATTTTATGTGATTTTTGAAAAAGTAATTCTCATTAAGACGAGTTGTCACGCGCAACGAGTGTACATAGAGACTAGTTATATAAAAGTATGAATATAATATTCGTAGACCAAAATAGTACTAAAATATTAATTGATTACTTATAATATTAATGTACAAAAATGTAAAAGTACTTCATTAATTGTAGAGTCCAAGTCAAGTTGGTATACAAATACAAGTAAAATAAATTTCTGCATTCAATTTTACAACGTTTAACGTTAAGAAACGCTGATCAAAAGCTGATACGTATATTTCCTTATTAATTAATTGCAATAGTAAAAGAAAAAAATAGGATTTATTATGTAAGGAAAAAAAGAATAAGTTTAGGGTTACTTTTCAAGTAGGAGTACAAAATAAGACTTGTGATTGTTTCTGGTATTTCAAAAATAGTAGTAATAGTTTATGACAAAGCTGACGCAAGACATAGCCTATCTGAGCAAGAAAGTTTAAAATTAGAGAAGCAACTACAGCTTCTAAACAAGCCAGCAATCAAGACTATTAAGGTAAAATTTTAATATTTACATATCCAATGACGATCTTAGTAACTTTTAATTGACGATGTTACGCATTGCTTTCGAGTTGGTTGCAGACCAATAATGGAGACATATATAATTGCGTGAACTTTTACAAATAACCAGTATTTGATTATCCGATCCCTTATTAAAGAATTATAATTTTAATCCCCAGGTAGATCTTATTTCATTATATAACATTCAACTTTCTTAAGTAATAATGCAAACCTAAAAGCAAAATGTTACATTTGGTTGTAGAAGAAACCTTCTTTACATGAACTAGAAAGACATGCAATGTCTTCAAAAACGATAGGATTAGAAGGCGATGGTTGTGCGTTTGGAACAGTCCCTAATTAAAGAGTTACTAAAGATGATCTAGTATGAGGAGGATGAAAGTCCTGCATTTCATGTAAGTATTATTAATCAATGAAACTCTAGTGTTTACTCCTTCAAATTTTTAAAGTTGTATAATTTTATTTTCTTAGGCAAACCAATTAGTTGGGAATATATTTTACTGATGTTAATTAGTGTGTTTGCTTTACGTCCTATGCTTTCTAGGAGCCTTTTAATGTTTTTTGTTGCTAATAACCTTTTAGTGTTATCATAACTATATATCAATAGAAAATACAGAGAACTTTTAATATTTTTATTTTTATTATTTTGCATAATGTTGGCTTGAGATGAATTTAAATGGAGAAAAATAATCACTAAGTTCAGATAATGGACCTCAACTTACTTGGGAAAGTGTTGTTATATATCATTTCCTTGAGAACGTGGTAGCACTATTAGTGAAGGTGACAATGTTAGTGCATTTTTCCTTTGATACTTATAGATATTTTCATACCCTTTTATTCACAATTATCACAATGTAATTTTACATTCAAGCAGGGTAACAACCAAAATGATTCTGAAGCCATAGCTTTTAAAGGAGGGTACAGAGTGAGTATGCATAGCTTTTAACTTAGTCACAGATATTAATATGGAAAGCATTCTCTTTATAAGATTAGTCCAACCAGTATGAACAATGATTCAACTTCTCTTGTTATTGTTTGCTGTAGTTTCATCATCTTCATTTAGTCCAAATATTCGATGATAGATGTTTGATATTGGAAACTTTATCTTATACAGTATGCTGGAGTACAAATACCAGATGATCAAACAAATGATATTACGGGAGCTGGAATGATAATTTCCCTAAACAAACCTCAAAAATGGTCCTGATAGCATACAAGTTGGATGGATAATAAGTTCTCTGCTTTACCAGAATTACCTACTTTCTTTGCTTAACAGCAAGTCAATCTCTTTTTAAAGTTGATTTTCTAACGGTTATATATATATTCTGAACTTAAGGTGGATCCTACGCTATATGGTGACAACAATAATCGACTTTATGTGTTTTTTAAGGTAATCATATACTACTATCATTAAAATGAAGTTATGCTTAAAAGAGACTATACTAAGTGCTTTCTACTTTTACAGGCAGGCAAATCAGGTTGTTTTAATACATTTTGTCCTGGATTTGTACAAGTAAACACGCAGGTACCGTTGGGAATCCAATATCCGGCATCCAAAATCGGGGGACCTGTTTATGAGGAGTTAATGTACCATGATCGGGTAAACAACATATTTCATTTTCTAAATGTATTTTACATTAATTTAGCATCATAGAGTTTAAGAAATGAATGTGATACTCTGTGTAAATCCTTGAAAATTTCCTTGTTTGAGAGGTGAACGTGTGTTCAAGTACTTACATGTTCAAGGTGAGTATTTTAGGCTATTTGATGTGTTGAACTATATGCTTTTGTGTCCATGCATGATGCATGTGGTGGAAGTTTTGGAAGTTTTGACCTTGTAGCACGCGGCTTAGGCGTTACTTTAACTGCATGTTCACACGTAGTTGATTAGGTGAGGGACCGAATCAATATGAACTGAATGCTGGTCATACATCAGGTGCCTTTGGTGCACATCCTTCTGTTGAAACTCTCTGAAATTTGGATTTGACAAAATTTTAAGGAAATGCGACCGTCCTTAATTCAGCTCATGTTGGCTCGGTCCCCCACCCCCACCTAATCAACTGATGTGCATGCAGTTGAGGCAATGCCTAGGCAGCAAACACAAGGTTATGGGAAGCCTTTCGCAACTTGCGTATCAGGTCCGACTCATTAACCTATTCCAATACTTTCACCCCACACACAATACCTTTTTGTTCAATACTCGCCTTGAACACGTAAGTATAGAAGCGCGTGCACCTTCAACATATACATACAGGGAGTTACACTTGGATATATAGGATTAGTATCTTTATCGTTTTGTAATTCTAATTATCATCTCATTACTTGTCCACAGGATCATGTCAATGGTAATTGGTGGCTTTTGCACGGAATTAACTACATGGAAATTGGATTTTGGCCGGCAAGCATCTTTACAGGTTTAAAAAATCAAGCGAGAACTGCTGAATGGGGAGGAGTAGCATATATAGCCCTCCAGGACAACCTGAACCTCAGATGGGTAGTGGACTTTTTCCGGCCCAAAACTACCTACAGGATGCATTTTTAGAAAGTGCACTTTCATTTATAATTCTTCAACTGAATCTTTAGATGCTTCTTTAAGAAACACAATTGCCAATAGCCCAGACTTGTATCAGGTTCAAGATTTGTCACACCAAGGGGATATATTTGGTCATTTGATCCTTTATGGGGGTCCTGGCAAGGCACGAGTCAAATTCTATACTGTATGTTAGTTCAGTTTCGTCATCATGCTCTTTTGAGAAACTATAAGGTTTATACGCGATGATATTAGCTCTGAAGTCTCAATTTGTGAAATTGGTCTGTTTCTAATCTAAGAAGTTATGTCAAAGCATATCATGGTGACTGTTACAACCCGTAGATTCGTACATTAGAATACGCTGTGAAGTAGTTTACATATAAGGACCTAAGAACCCGGAAAATAGTTCAAAAGTTAAGAAAAAGAGCAGAAGTGTCGCATAGTTGGATATGCGACCGCAAAGCACAAATGCGGACCGCATATCCAACACCAGGATCGCAAACTGAGACAGAGTTCTGGGCTGAAATTGTGTCAAACATGCGGCCAGTATGCGGACCGCATAATGCAAATGCGGACCGCAAATGTGACACCTTCCATCGCAGAATGGAACAGAGTTCTGGGCTGAATCCGCGTCTGAAATGCGATCAGAATGCGGTCGTATTGTTGAAAATGCAAACTGCAAATCTGGCCCTTCTGCGTCGCATAATGCAACAGATTTCTGGGTTGAGATTTGCGACCAGAATACGAACCGCATGTCCTGTTTGCGGCGGATATGCGACCTCAAACCTGAAAATGTCAGACACGTGTGCCACTTATTGACAAACCTATAAAAGGGACCCAAACCCGTTCCTTCTTCATTTTTCTGAATTTAAACATAGTAGAAGGCCCCCAAACGACCTCTCTCAAAGCCCTACACCAACACAACCAATTTTCTCTCTTCCAAGCTCTAAATTTAAGAAGGAATCAAGGAATTAAAGAACTAAAAAGGAACCCTAGCTGAATTTCCCCCCTTCTACGAACCCACATTGAGGGCAAGACCTAGAATCTGAGGAATCGAAGGAGAAGGCTAGGAATTCACATGCAAGGTAAGTTATTACTCCCTTTCATGTAATTTTTCCTTGGGCATTCATGATATGTAGTTGCATGCCTGTAAAGACCCATGGGAGGGTGGTAGAAAATCAAGAATTAAAGATAAACACTGCTAAATGGAATGGGTCACGATTATTATGGGTTGTAAATGAGCTGCATGCGTTACAAATACGTTTGATAAGGATTAGAGGAGAAAGGGGTGTGGGGAGGCACCATGCAAAACTAGGGGATTGTGATTAATGATAATTATGACGCTTAGTGAGTAATGGGTGAATTGTTCATTAATTGTAGACTAAGGAATTGTAGCCATTGCGTAGCTTGAGAACTGGTGCAGCATATACCAGGTATGTAAGACTATACCGTTCTTTCTTTTGCACGATTCCTATCAAATACAATGCCACGAATGAGTCCTAAAGAATACTCTACTCTTAGAGGTTAGGATTGCTTATGTTGCTTTCCCCCTAGGGAAGAATTGCTCTTGTTCTTATGGTATCAATGTTGTTGGTGTTTCTTGAGTCTTATAAGGTTCATGCTAAAGAGATATTATTAATTTCATGAAAAAGGGAATGGTAATCGTAGGTTACTAAAAAGGGTTTGGAACGTATTTTTTATAAATGAGCATGCAATGTATTGTATATATATGTGTAATCTAATTCGTATGACCGTGCCTAATGAAGGCCGGGTATGTTATGATCGAGTCCAGTACGGCCGGGTAAGCTACGCTGTGATACGATAATGATGATGAGCCTACAGAGGCATATTATGATGATAAGCCCACAGAGGCATACGTTATGACCGAGCCTAGTAAAGGCCGGGTATGAGCCCACAGAGGCATATGTTGATGACGAGCCCACAGAGGCGTATGTAATGGTATAAGGTAACGACTATGTAACGTATACAGTAACAATAAATGTATATGAAAATGGCAAGCCCACAGAGGCGTGAGTGTAAGACGATGATAATGATAATGAACATGAACATGTTAAGGTTATAAAGGTTAGGTGTATAGGCATAAATACTACGAATATGTCATGGTTAGCCGCCCTTAGAGGTAATTCATTCATTACAGGTTATATGTCTCTATCCTAATGCTCATTGTTGTTCTTATATTATATTTTCCTGTCTTATATACTCAGTACATTATCCGTACTGACGTCCTTTATTTGTGGATGCTGCATGTCGTGCTGCAGGTCCTGATAGACTGATAGACGAAGCTCCCCCACAGCAGTAGGCTATCCGGTTCAGCAGATATTAGCAAGATTCATCCTTCGGACTTGCTATAGCCTTGGTATGCATTTTGAGTAGGCATTTTGGGCATGTCGGGGCCCTGTTCCGACATAAGTTGCTTAATGTATGTTCTTGTAGAGGCTCATAGACAAATGTCAATGTATGTATAGACAAATGTTGGGTTGACTCATGCACAGTTGTGTTGCCTCGTCGGCATATGTATTATGTTGTATAGTTTTGCACTGTAACCCCGTTGGCACACTATGTATATAAGTATGTTTATGTCATGGTATGACATTTCAGTCCATTGTGATGTTGTTCGAAACTGCATGCGTATGACAGGCTTTATAGATAACAAAGAAAGTAAGATAACAGATATGAGGGGTACGCCGGCGCTCTGCAAGCAGGGTCCGGTGCCATGTCGCGGCCCTCCGGTTGGGTCGTGACAGAATTGGTATCAGAGCAAGGTCGTGTTCTAGGGATTGTCTATGAGCTGTGTCTAGTAGAGTCTTGATTATGGGTGTGCAGCCACATTCTATAATCAGAAGGCTACTTGGCATTTAGGAACGTTACCTTCTTTCTAAATCTAGATCGTGCGTAGAGCTGAGTTGTAAACATTCATTCTAACATTCATCTTATTTACCTACAGCGATGCCTTCGGCCGGGAAGCAAACGAATAGTGGACGACTCGATACAAATGCCGGACAGGGGACCAGTCAGGTGCCCCAAGCTGTAGAAGGCCAAAGTGAGACGCCTTCTCGGACCTCATCTACTCCTCCTCTCCCAGAAGATATTAGTAAGCCACCCAACATCCCCAGTCCCTTCTTTTGGTGCTACAGACCAAGACCTAAGGACTGCGGTACAGTTGTTGACTAGCCTAGTAGCTTCTCAGGCTCGGAGGCAGAATACCGGTGCTACTGAGAGACCGGTTAGTACGAGGGTCCGTGACTTCATCAATTTGGATCCTCCAGTGTTTACCGGGTCTGATCCTAAGGAAGACCCGCAGGATTTCATTAATCAAATACACCGCACACTGCGGGTTATGCATGCCAGTGACACAGAGGCAGTAGAACTGGCTTCCTATCGATTACGGAACTTGGCGGTCTTCTGGTATGACAGCTGGGAAAGGTCCAGGAGTCCGAATGCTCCCCCACCTGTATGGAATGAATTCTCTGATGCATTCCTTCGCCGTTACTTGCCAGTTGAGGTACGACGAGCTAAGGCTGATAAATTTTTGAACCTTAAGCAAGGTAATATGAATGTACGAGAGTACAATATGCAATTTGACTCTCTGGCAAGGTATGCTCCCCACATGGTGGCCGAGATGAGCGATAAGGTTCACTTGTTCATGAACGTACTAGGACCGCACTTAATAAATAACTGCACGACAGCTTCCCTGATAGAGGGCATGGATATCTCCCGTATACAGGCCTATGCCCAGACCAACCATAGAGGATCGTAAACGCCAACAAAGGGCGGACAGGGAGCAGGAGAGGAGCCAGCATAAGAGGATAAGAGTTGCAGGGTATTCTGGCGACTCTAGAAGTAGTGTGAGACCCCATTCTTCGAGGAGTTCGGCACCACCTGCATCTAGTGCCCCTCAACAGTTTCAGAGTTCGCAGGCATCAGGCTCGCCATATCACAGGGCTACTAGTCAGATGAGATACCCAATGCCTCGTTGTGAGCAGTGCGGCAGGACCCACTTTGGACCGTGTCGTCAAGGTTCGGATGTATGCTATTTTTGCGGATAGCCTGGCCACATGAAGCGGGACTGTCCTTACAGAATGGGTGGTATGGCTCAGCAAAATGGATCTGTGGCTGGTTCTTCCCTATCAATTCGACCTCCAGCACGGGGTTCCCAGCAGCCAGCAGTTCGTGGTAGGGGTAGCGGTACAATACCGGGCTCAAGTAGTGTTCAAAACCGAATATATGACCTAGCAGGTCGACAAGATCTTGAGTCATCTCCAGATGTTGTCACAGGTATATTATCGGTGCTTTCTCATGATGTATATGCATTGATTGATCCCGGATCCACGTTATCTTATGTTACACCCCTTGTGGCTGATAAGTTTGATATCGTACCTGAATCAATAAGCAAACCCTTTGTGATATCTACTCCAATAGGAGATTCTGTGATTTCTAGAAGAGTATATAGAGGTTGCACTGTGACGATTTGTAGTCGTCACACCTCGGCTGATTTAATTGAGTTAGAAATGGTTGATTTTGAGGTGATAATGGGAATGGATTGGTTGGCATCATGCTATGCTAGTGTTGATTGTCATACGAAGATGGTTAGATTTCAATTTCCTGGTGAACCCGTCCTTGAATGGAAGGGAAACGTTGCTACGCCGAGAGGTAGGTTTATTTCCTACCTTAAGGCAAGAAAGATGATCTCCAAAGGATATATCTACCATCTTGTTCGCGTTATGGACACGGAGGCGAAGTCGCCTACTCTACAATCAATTCCGGTAGTCAGTGAATTTCTGGATGTCTTTCCAGATGAACTCCTAGGTCTTCCTCCTGAAAGGGAGATTGAGTTTGGCATCGATTTGTTGCCCGATACTCACCCAATTTCTATCCCTCCATATAGAATGGCCCCAGCAGAATTACGAGAGTTGAAAATACAGTTGAAGGACTTGCTGGATAAAGGCTTCATTAGGCCTAGCACTTCACCTTGGGGTGCGCCAGTCTTGTTCGTACGAAAGAAAGACGGATCATTACGGATGTGTATCGATTATCGTCAGTTGAATAAGGTCACCATAAAGAACAAATATCCACTT
>MCJB01040767.1:85326-103261 GCA_002018475.1 Nicotiana obtusifolia | reverse complement strand
TAAATAATGATGATGCCGAAGAAACACAGAACGCATGGAAAGGAGAAGCGTCCATACGAGGTAAATGGGAACTTGAGATACTCTTCATTATTACCTTTCATTTAATGCTGGGATTCACTGGCTTCCGTAGATCCCTACATTCGGGGACGAATGTTCCTAAGGGAGGGAGAGTGTTACAACCCGTAGATTCGTACATTAGAATACGCTGTGAAGTAGTTTACATATAAGGACCTAAGAACCCGGAAAATAGTTCAAAAGTTAAGAAAAAAAAGCAAAAGTGTCGCATAGTTGGGTATGCGATCGCAAAGCACAAATGCGGACCGCATATCCAACACCAGGATCGCAAACTGAGACAGAGTTCTGGGCTGAAATTGTGTCAAATATGCGGCCAGTATGCGGACCGCATAATGCAAATGCGGACCGCAAATTTGACACCTTCCATCGCAGAATGGAACAGAGTTCTGGGCTGAATCCGCGTCTGAAATGCGACTATAATGCGGTCGCATTGTTGAAAATGCGAACCGCAAATCTGGCCCTTCTGCGTCGCATAATGCAACAGATTTCTGGATTGAGATTTGCGACTAGAACGCGAACCGCATGTCCTGTTTGCGGCGGATATGCGACCTCAAACCTGAAAATGTCAGACACGTGTGCCACTTATTGACAGACCTATAAAAGGGACCCAAACCCGTTCCTTCTTCATTTTTCTGAACTTAAACATAGTAGAAGGTCCCCAAACGACCCCTCTCAAAGCCCCACACCAACACAACTAATTTCCTCTCTTCCAAACTCTAAATTGAAGAAGGAATCAAGGAACTGAAGAACTAAACAGGAACCCTAGCTGAATTTCCCCCCTTCTACGAACCCACATTGAGGGCAAGACCTAGAATCTGAGGAATCGAAGGAGAAGGCTAGGAATTCACATGCAAGGTAAGTTATTACTCCCTTTCATGTAATTTTTCCTCGGGCATTCATGATATGTAGTTGCATGCCTGTAAAGACCCATGGGAGGGTGGTAGGAAATCAAGAATTCAAGATAAACACTATAAACGGAATGGGTCACGACTATTATGGGTTGTACATGAGTTGCATGTGTTACAAATACATTTGATAAGGATTAGAGGAGTGTGGGGAGGCACCATGCAAAACTAGGGGATTGTGATTAATGATAATTATGACGTTTAGTGAGTAATGGGTGAATTGTTCCTTAATTGTAGACTAAGGAATCGTAGCCATTGCGTAGCTTGAGAACTGGTGCAGCATATACCAGGTATGTAAGACTATACTGTTCTTTCTTTTGCACGATTCCTATCAAATACAATGCCACGAACGAGTCCTAAAGAATACTCTACTCTTAGAGGTTAGGATTGCTTATGTTGCTTTCCCCCTAGGGAAGGATTGCTCTTGTTCTTATGGTATCAATGTTGTTGGTGTTTCTTGAGTCTTATAAGATTCATGCTAAAGAGATATTATTAATTTCATGAAAAAAGGAATGGTAATCGTAGGTCACTAAAAAGGGTTTGGAACGTATTTTTTATAAATGAGCATGCAATGTATTGTATATATATGTGTAATCTAATTCGTATGACCGTGCCTAATGAAGACCGAGTATGTTATGACCGAGCCCAGTACGGCCGGGTAAGCTACGCTGTGATACGATGATGATGATGAGCCCACAGAGGCATATTATGATGATGAGCCCACAGAGGCATACGTTATGACCGAGCCTAATGAAGGCCGGGTATGAGCCCACAGAGGCATATGTTGATAACGAGCCCACAGAGGCGTATGTAATGGTATAAGGTAACGACTATATTACGTATACGGTAACAATAAATGTATATGAAATTGGCAAGCCCACAGAGGCGTGAGTGTAAGACGATGATAATGATAATGAACATGAACATGTTAAGGTTATAAAGGTTAGGTGTATAGGCATAAGTACTACGAATATGTCATGGTTAGCCGCCCTTAGAGGCAATTCATTCATTACAGGTTATATGTCTCTATCCTAATGCTCATTGTTGTTCTTATATTATGTTTTCCTGTCTTATATACTCAGTACATTATCCGTACTGACGTCCTTTATTTGTGGACGATGCATGTTGTGTTGCAGGTCCTGATAGACTGATAGACGGAGCTCCCCCACAGCAGTAGGCTATCCGGTTCAGCAGATATTAGCAAGATTCATCCTTCGGACTTGCTACAGCCTTGGTATGCATTTTGAGTAGGAATTTTGGACATGTCGGGGCCCTGTTCCGACATAGGTTGCTTAATGTATGTTCTTGTAGAGGCTCATAGCCAAATGTCAATGTATGTATAGATAAGTGTTGGGTTGACTCATGCACAGTTGTGTTGCCTCTTCGGCATATGTATTATGTTGTACAGTTTTGCACTGTAGCCCCGTTGGCACACTATGTATATAAGTATGTTTATGTAATGGTATGACGGTTTCAGTCCATTGTGATGTTGTTCGAAACTGCATGCATATGACAGGCTTTATAGATAACAAAGAAAGTAAGATAACAGATATGAGGGGTACGCTGGAGCTCTGCAAGCAGGGTCCGGTGCCATGTCGCGGCCCTCCGGTTGGGTCGTGACAGTGACTATGATTAAGGAATGACATTTTCATTTCTCTCTCAGAAATTTTTAGTATATCTTGACTCTAACACAACCTAGAGTATCTCCGATGGAGTTCGTGAAATCTTTATACAATGGTGACTAACGGATGAAGTAAGTTTAGAGCTTGTTTGTTTGGATGGTTGTTACCTATACTTTAAATACAATTTTTTTTTATTGTTACTTAAATTTTATTGTTTCGCATCGTTAAATAGTCGTTACGAAATGACGAAAAGTGTCACTTTATGTAACGACCGATTTAGTATTGTCGTGTCGTTAACTTATTTTTTCCCTTCTTATCTTGCCTTTCCTTGTTATTGAATAATCCAATTTTATTCTTTTTCCTACCTTTTCATTTAATAATTCTACCTCATATCTTACTTTTTCTTTATAATATTGCAAATTTATTCTTCATGTTGTTGATGCATGACACCATGAAACGACGAAAAACAATACAATCTATCTAAAAATTATATACATTAAAATAATACAGTACAAGTCAATACATTACAATACAATATATTATGAAACGATACAAGAAACTTCAAAAACACCTTCAGCCTATTTCATCCAAATTTTTCTTTAGCCATATGGAAAAGCAATTTTTAGAAAAAATAGAGATGAAAACAAGAAAAAGTAACATCTGTATCTCGGAGAAGAAAAGAGAATTAGTATAAACAATGGAAAATTAGCTGTTTATGATTGAAGGTTCAAAATTGTTCGATTTCTGTTATCATTTATGTTGTATTTCTTAATTTTCTTATGCTCTTTTACAGGAAACACAACTGTTTACGTACCACATCCATAGGGGCTCAAAGAGAAAGTTTGTAATAAACCAACAGGGTCTTAATGTAATTATAGTGTAAGCAAGGGGTCAAAGTGTAAATCCAGCTTAAGGCTTAAACCCTAACTAAACCCTCTTCCTCTTCAGTATCGCCATTTTCTTCTTCATCCAATCTCTACATTACAGCTTCACTTTTCATCGTTCAATGGGCGGCGGTCCTCGTACGTTCCCAGGTGGTCTCAACAAATGGCAATGGAAGCGCCTCCATGAGAAAAAAGCCCGAGATAAAGAAAAACGACTCCTTGATCAAGAGAAACAGCTTTATCAGGCCCGAATCCGATCTCAAATCCGGTCTAAATTAACTACTTCCGACGAACAATCATATAGCTCTCACGAACAACAACAGCCTAACTATGGCCCAGTTTCACCCCAAGAGCATATTAAATCTCTAGCCGATCGATTCATGAAAGAAGGTGCTGAGGATTTGTGGAACCAAGACGACGGCCCAATTAATACTCCACAGCACAATCAACATCGTTCAGGAATTAGTGAGCCTAGTGAGCCTATTGATTTGCGTAAATTGATTCCGCAAAATTGCAGTCTTCAGAAAACTAGACATTTCTGTACTAATGTTAGGAATGACGTGGCAGAAAATTGGAGAACCGAAATACCAAACTTTTCGAATAGTTGGTCGAGACAGAATAATTTTTTAATGTTTGGATGGAGAATGTTTAATAATAATGAGAATAGAAATGTAAATAATTTGAATAGTTTATTGAACTTTAGATGCTATTCTGTGGATACGAGAAAGGGGAATAGGTCGAGGAGATTAGGTTTCCCTAGAAATGAGAATTCATCGGATGAAGATACTGAGGAGGACGAAGATGAGGACGAGGAGGAAGGATTAAGTAGAGGGAGTGCTAAAATGATGAGTAGTGCTGCTCTAGGGAAGTATGATATTAAGACAAAGAAGAGAGTCCCATTGAAATTTGTGGAAAATGAGGATGATTTATCGCTGCACGTGGAGGCGATAAAGAAGGAGGTTAAAGAGCGGAGTAAGCAGAAAAGTGAAAGCGAAGAAGAAGGCGAGAAGGAATCGATACTTAGCTCGAAAAGGTAAGAAATGATTTTACTGTTATCCACTTGACATTGCAAAAGGTTTGTATGTATGACGTTTCAGTGACAATGTGGGGATATGATCGATTAGGTTTGATGAATGTGATGTATCTCCTTTGACAGTCAAGGCCCTTACTGCAGCAGGTTACGTGCAAATGACTAAGGTGCAAGAGGCAACACTTTCTGCTTGTCTTGAGGGTATGTTTTACTACTAGTCAAATATTTAATGAAGTGACGATCTGCTGTAAATTTTTAGTTTGTTCTTCACGTAAAAGTAGTCTGATAAATGAGCGTCATGTTTCATTCTTTGATATTTTGAGTGTTATGCTTACCATCAAGCCAATAGTCCAATTGGTGTGTAACCATAAATTCTTTGTTATATGTGCTGAGAAAATGATTCCAGTGCATGTAGGATGTATGTGCTTTTCAACAAGTTTAACTGATCCGCAAGTTCATGATTGGACCTGTAATATCTCTTTTGGATGAACTAGTTCCGACTTTTTCCAATTACAGGAATGGATGCTTTAGTTAAAGCAAGGACAGGCACTGGAAAAAGTGCTGCTTTTTTGGTAAATTAGTTCTTCTCTTTTATGTTATTCCCTGCAGACTATTTGCATGTTTCACTTGTTCTTTTATTGCTGCTATTAAAGTCCAACAGCTTCCAGCTATTGAAACAGTTCTGAAGGCCTCAAATAGGAAGAACGCCCAAAGGGTCCCGCCAATAGATGTACTTATTCTGTGTCCCACGCGAGAACTTGCCAGTCAGATAGCTGCTGAAGCTAATGTTTTGTTAAAGTACCATGAAAGCATTGGTGTGCAGACACTAGTTGGAGGGACACGGTTCAAAGAGGATCAGAAACGCCTAGAGTCTAATCCATGCCAGGTATATCTGCATTTTGTCTATACTAGGACTCTTTTCCGTTTATGGTAAAAGATGAATTGAACATGGAAAATTTTCTGAGAGGCAACTTCCAGGCACTTTGAGGATTACATGCTGAGAAATGCAAACATGTTTCTGTCAAAATGGGTTACAACAAAAGACATGTGAAAGTTCTGCCAACTATTTTAATGACTTGTAGGGTGGCATGTATGTTATCTCTGAGTCATTAGTAGAAGTTGCTAATGAGATTTAGTAATTGAGACTGGACACGCTAGCTCAAGCGTCCTTTTAAAACCAGTGTTGTTAAACTTGGCCTGGAGCTGCAGTTTGACCAGAGAATACAGTAGCCCGGGGCTTGAACTGGCTGTGCCTAGCTGGATTGTCAAGCAGTTGACCCAGGAAAATTTGCAAACCCTGCCTGGTTTCTACCTGTGCAACCCGAACCCATTATAAAATCAGGCAAGCGTTTTGCTTGCTCGAACTCAAACAGAACCAAGGTAGATTTCCTATGTAACAAATATTTTGTTTCTTCCAATGTATATAGCTAAGAAATCTCACCATGAATACATTAGCTGTCATGATCATATCACAGATGCTGATGCCGAAAGCAATTGAGGAATGTTTTGCAATGTGGAGGGACTGTATGGTTTAAAGTCTGTTAAGTAAATTTGGGACAGTGCGCCCCTTTACATAATGTCGTTCCCGTGGAAGGAAGATAGGAGGTGTTGTAGGGAAAAGCTGATGCTGTGTATACTTTAAGATATAACTCCTTAGGTGCCTTATTTTTTTTAATTCTTCTGTTAGTAAAGCAATGTGAATTAGCTTACAGATTTTTACGAGCTTTTGGGTTTTAAGAACAGTATTTCATAAATCAATTGTAGGTCCTTCTTTGTACTTAAAAAGGGTTTCTTATGAACTTTTTCTTTTATAAGGTTGTATACCATGCATGATTTCCTTGTTTTGCATGTATAGTCTTTATAACTACTTAAAATCTTTATAACTACTTAAAAAGGGCTTCATCTTTTGGCTGGGATTAGTAATCCATGTTTACAACTCATTATGTCATTCCTAAAAAAAGGGAAAGTTTGTTGAGAACCAATCCGACAAGTTTGAGCATCACTAGGATGTTAATGCTTTTTCCTGCAGGAATAGCAACTACGTCTCAATCTTAAACTAGTTGAGGTTGGCTATAAGAATCCTTGATATTTGTTTCCATCATTTGAGTTTTCTTCCTGTTTCGTTGCAAATTTGCATTACTAAATGGTTTGTGTTTTAGGTTAATTTAGGGGTTATCTTACACTGGAGGTTCTCTAATTTTTCTGTTGTCGTACAAATCTCTAAACAAACTGAACAGCCTTTTCGGCAAACACCTGACCTAATGTAAATGTATCAACACCACGACAACAACAATAACAACAACATACCCAGTATTATCCCACACCGCGGGGTCTGGGGAGGGTAGTATGTACGCAGACCTTACCCCTACCTTGTGAGGATAGAGAGGCTGTTCCCAATAAACCCTCGGCTCAGGAAAGCATAAGCACCACATTAATAAAAGTATAGATAAGAAAGGACAGTACCAAAAAGATATATAAAAGCAGAATAAAAACAACAAGACAGGTAATCAACAATGAAAGAAAACAACGGTTAGTCATAAAAACGTACTACCAACGGAAAGCGAGACTGCGTGCCAATACTACTATTATGAACACTTTAGACTACCTACTCTACTATCCTAATCCTTGACCTTTATACCTTCCTATCAAGGGTCATGTCCTCGGTCAGCTGAAGCTGCACCATGTCTTGCCTAATCACCTCTCCCCACCTCTTCTTTGGCCTACTTCTACCTCTCCGTAGGTCCTCCAATGTCAATCTCTCACACCTCCTCACCGGGGCCTCTGTGCTCCTCCTCCTCACATGAACAAACTACCTAAAGCGCGCTTCCCGCATCTTGTCCTCAATAGGGGCCACACCCACCTTGTCGGGAATAACCTCATTTTTGATCTTATCTAACTTGGTGTGCCCGCACATCCATCTCAACATCCTCATCTCTGCTACCTTCATCTTCTGGACATGAGCGAGCTCACTAGTTGATATCACATTTATGGAGCTTTTTGCTGCTATTGTCTTATATTCGTTGCCAAATTCGCATGAATTCCTAGAGTGTAGTCTTTAACAACAATTACCCTCCATGTGAATTTTTGAGCTAGATAACCAAATGGGGCATTCCAAGAATTGAAGTCGGGACATGTTTCACCTAAGCAAGAGTATTAATACCAGACCAGATACTATTTCTTATGCGGCAATACCAATATTTTAGGGTCAAAACTGCTAAAGCTTTGTGAATGTTTCTTCTCTGTTATTTTGCTGACATCTTAAGGATATTGTGCATGTCTGTCTTTTTCTCTGTGTATTTAGCTGGCATCTAATTTCATTGTGGCTAATGCTATTTCTGTAGATTATAGTTGCGACACCTGGTAGATTATTAGATCACATTGAGAACAAGTCTGGCTTCTCTACACGATTAATGGGATTGAAGATGCTTATACTTGATGAAGCTGACCACTTACTGGACCTTGGGTTCCGGAAAGACATAGAGAAACTTGTTGATTGCTTACCTCGGAAAAGGCAGTCTTTACTCTTTTCAGCTACTGTCCCTAAGGAGGTTAGAACTTTCCTTGTTTCCCTCTTGTTAATATTGTAAAAGGTTGACTGTGGGCTATCAGCCTGTCCACTAAATAGTCGAAGTGTGTGCAATCTGGTGCTTCACCGCCGTAATAAAAGAAAGTCTTGGTGCTGCGTAATCCAAGAACTTAGGTCAATCTAGCGTGTTAGAACTTGTAAACTTCCTGTTGGTTGAACGAAATGTTATGAAAATGCAGGTCCGTCGAGTATCTCAACTTGTTCTGAAAAGGGAACATGGTTATGTTGATACAGTGGGGCTCGGTCTGGAAACGAATCCAAAGGTATGCCTTGATTTTGGTTTCTGCTAAAGATACAGAATAGGTTCCTGCTTCTTTACAGAAAATTCAGACCATTAGGTCCTGGATTCAACGCAGTTTCTTTACCTGCAATTTGGTTATGTTTTTGAGTTCTGTAATATCTATCGCAATACATGGGCGCTCATAAGCAGGTTAAGCAATTTTATCTCGTTGCACCCCATGAACACCATTTTCAACTTGTGCACCATCTTTTGACAAGCCATATCTCAGAAGTGCCTGATTACAAGGTAATTAGTTCTCATTGTTGGAATTTATTCAAAATTTCGAAGATGTTCTTAATGCCATCTGGTATCTTGGTTGTGATGTATATTTTCTCATAGCTATATTGATGTATTGTGAACTTTGACCGTCATACAGGTTATTGTTTTTTGTACAACAGCGATGATGACATCCCTCATGTTTTCCCTTTTCCGTGAGATGAAAATGAATGTGAGAGAGATCCATTCCCGAAAACCTCAACTTTATCGTACTCGAATCTCTGATGAATTCAAGGAAACAAAGCGTGTAATTCTTATTACCTCCGACGTGTCAGCTCGAGGGATGAATTATCCTGATGTGACACTGGTAATTCAGGTATACGGCGATTCAGAGAGCTTATAAAGCACATTGATTTTTCTTGAAATTTAAACATTTATATTTGAAGAAGAGTTAGTTTGCCCATAAACAAGCTAAAGTTCTTGTTTTGGGAGAGTTCATTTTGGATCAATGAACGTGAAGAATGCAGCTGACATAGATCACATGGCTAAATATAATTCTTTTACTAATGTGACATTCTCTTAAGACAAAGAAAAAGTAAGAAAAAAATCTCAATCAAATATAATTCTTTTACGAGTGTGTCAAAGGGTGTTGTCCCATTAAATTTCTTTCACAAACGAGGTAATACATCAAAGCATAACTCTGAAAGCTCAAGTTATTTGAGCTCCTTTCCCCTCCAAGTTTTCCAATCTTTCGGATAAGTAAAGTCACTATTTACCTTATTTCTCATTTAAAGTGTTTTCTGCCTATTTGCAAAATGATGATCAATTTGGCGGTCTGATAATCAAGGAGTCGTGTGCATCATGTGGGAACTCATTTTCCTATCTTTCTGATGGTTTCCATCCTCCTTCCTCTACACCTCACATTGGAACATCTACTGTTTATCAGGTTGGGATTCCGGTTGATCGAGAGCAGTATATACATCGGCTTGGAAGAACCGGGCGAGAGGGCAAAGAAGGAGAAGGCATCCTGTTGCTTGCACCTTGGGAACAATATTTCTTGGATGACGTAAAAGACCTCCCCATGGAAAACTGGCCAGTTCCACATCTTGATCCTCGTGCTAAAGTGAAGGTTTGCAGCTTCATAAACTGATTTATCATTTTCTTGATGCACAGATAGGCCACAGAACTAAATACTCATCTCCCTGGAAAAGAAGAAAGGAAATGTTTAGATAAAAAGGATCATAATATCATCTCGGATTAGTGAGCTGGACTTCTGAGTAATTTTTTTGAAATTTTTTTTGATAAGCAGGGACTTCAGTGAGGTTTTTTCTTGATTTTATTGCAATCTATTACCAGCTAAGTATGATTTCAGTTAATTGTTATTGTAAAGTACTACATATTTTGTGCCTGACAACCTGAAGTTGGTGTTGTGGATCTACTCACAAAAACAGAACAAGGATGTAACCTGTTCTCTTTTTGTTATGAGTTTGTTTAGTACTCCAGATGCTATGGATTTCTCAGGGGCATTATTCCTGTGGCCGGCCCACCTGTCTGGCGGCAATCCACTCACAGGAAAAAAGCATTATTCATTTATTTTTAGAAATCATTTATTAGCAATTAAATTTTGATGTTGTGATAACTGCAGATAGAAGAAGCAATGGGAAAGATGGATGCTAGTGTCAAAGAAGCAGCTTATCACGCTTGGCTTGGTTATTATAATTCAGTAAGGGAAATAGGCAGAGACAAGACGACGCTCATCGAGTTAGCTAACCAGTTTAGCGAGTTTATTGGTTTGCAAAAGCCTCCTTCGCTCTTCCGTAGAACAGCACTAAAAATGGGATTGAAAGATATTCCTGGCATTCGGATACGGAAGTAGCACAAGGTTCTTTGGTTTTACGTTAAAAGATATTCTTTGTCAGAAGAAAGTAGTAATTTGGCGTCAGACCAATTGGTAAAACACCATGAGCAGGAACTGTATTTGGCCTTTTGACTGTCTATTTAGAAATCTGGTGAATGTATTAAATCTTCTTGAAAATGAATGTAAATATTGGAGTGCTGAATGAACTGTCTGTAAACCTCCAGCGACAACCTGTTATTGCGCCGTGTCTGTTCATCCTTCTCGCATGTTTGACTACTTAGTATAATTTAATTGAATACATGAACCATATATATATATATATATATATATATATATTGAAAGTGCATTATACAATTCAATATTTCCTTCTTAATCTTGTCAAATTTTTTTTCTCCTCTTTTTCTACTATGTTAATCTTCTGAACCTGCCTCTGGAGATCTGAACCTTTTTGATTAGTGCATTTACAAGCAAATTTGTATGTTCTTAAACTGTTCGAGTATTACCAATGTTACTCTTCAAGGGTATATTTGTCATTTACAGATAGGCCAAAGTTAGTATATTCCTGTTCTTTTCTGCACTAGGGCTACTTATCGGCGGATCGGACGGATTGTTACGCTTAACGGTTCAGCTTATCGGCTATTGACTTGTAAATGTACTAATCCGCTAGCCAAACCAATAAGATATCGGGGGGATTGGATTGATTTTGCGATTATCGGACAGTTTATCGGCTAAATTAGATAGTAATGAGTGCATATACCACTTGACATTAAATCACCAAATTTAAATCTTAAATTCAACCCGTTTATGTAACACTGTCATGCCTCGGGTTGCTTATCGGGTGGATCGGGCGGTTATTTACTCTAAACAGTTCGGCTTATCGGTTATCGGTTATCGGCTTTTAAATGTATTAATCCGCTAGCCACCCGATAAGAGAGCGAGCGGATCGGTATCGGTTTAGCTATTATCGGACGGTTTATCGACCTAGTTCAATCTATATTACAGTGGACTATTTTGGTCCTTCGTATTACACGGTTACTAGCAATTAGTAAAAACCAGCAAAAAACCAACAGTGCTTCAGCTTCAGCTAACATAACAGTTAACACTTCCTAACATGACAATTACATCCGTCAAAATGAGTCCAAAATACAACTAGAGATAAAATGAAAATTTAGACATAAAGTCTAGAACAATTGGAGACATCCAAAATACAACTGTTGTAGCTAACACCTAACAGTGCTTCAATTTCTGCAGCTTCAAAGAAATGAGATCTGAGAGAAATTAGGAATTTTAGATGTTAGGGTTTCTAAATTCTAATAAAGTAATACTGGTCCAGTACTGGATAAATGGAAGTGTGGAAGAGATTTTTATTATTTAATATACATATGGTAAAAAAAAAATATATATATATATATATATATATTCTTAACGGGTTAACGGTTTATCTGATAAGAAAATTGAATAACCCGCCCGCAAATCGATAAGCCGTTAATAATAAAATTTCAATCCGTTTCCCATCCGTTAAACCGATAACCCATTACCAATAATTCATTAAGCCACTTTTGCGGTTGGATTTTCGATTTTGTTTTGGTTTTGAACACCCTCTATTCATGCCCACATTTCCAGAAGTCACTAACTAGAAATTTATGTTTTCTCCATAGAAGATCTGGTCAGAATGGATATAGCCATATACTAAATAAGTGTTGCATAGGGCTCTTTTCTTTCTGCTATTGCATCAAGCCATATAGCCATATGCAATTGCATTTTCACAACTGACAGAAGTCACAAGAATTTGAAAGTGAATTTAATATCTTAGTGAACCTTCTGAACGTGAATAGTAATTGCTACTTTGTCAAATAGTGAAAGGGATATTTAGTATATATAGGGGTAAAAATACAAATATAAAATTTTTTAACGGGTTAACAGTTTATCCGTTAAAAAAATTAAATAATCCGGCCAAAAACCGATAAGCTGTTAATTATAAAATTTCAATCCGTTCACCAACCGTTAATTTGATAACCTGATACCAATAAACCATTAAGCTAAGTTTGCGGTTCGATTTTGAACGGCCCTAATCTGCACAGTGGTTTTACAACGCATATCAATAAGACTTATCAGATGTCTACTCAACTGAATAAACTCAAGATCAAACTGCCCCGTTTGCTTTGCCCATTGCCCATTTCTAATTCTTCTTGTACTTCCTATCATCATCGTAATCTCATAGAGAAAGCAATACATTTATCATAGCAAATCGTCTCGTATTTGTCCTTCTATGTTGTTTCGAGAGGATCAAACCCTCTGCACAATATATGAGGTACTTGCCTTCACTCATTCTACTGTCTCTCCAAATCCCTTTCTGAGGTTATTTACGTGGGTCCTGAAAATGAATGAGTTTTGACAATTGGACTATGCACAGGGGCCCTTGGGTTCAAAGCCGGCGTCATGTTGAAAGAAAAGTCTAGTGAGTATTATGCAACATACACTAGGGAAGTAACAAAAGTTGAAAATGAAATGTTGTTTTCTTATAATCGTATTCTCAAACACACAATCTCCTGCGTAAAAATGAGTGTCTGAAAATTCATTCTATATCCTTCTCCTTTAGATAAAATCATAAAATTCCCGTATGTTTTTCACTAAGAAGTAAACAAAACAAAATAAATACGCATGTGTTATTATAATGAAATAACTTAAATACAGTATCCCCTGCATCCCAAAAAGAAAATTAGTGTTGAAAGTACAAAGTTTACTACACCTAATTTCCGAATGAATTGAATATTTTCCTTTTCGAAATAGAACTTGCATAGCTAGAAAGTACATAAAAATACTATAAATAAAATTGTTGTTAGACTAAAATTTTTAAGAATATATGAAAAATCGCAGTGACAGATGGTATTATTGACTCTCCGAATAGTATACTGGCATATAGTTGGGGTTGAATATTTATAGATTACAATTACCTTGTCTCAGAGGTTCGTTTCAACTAAATTCTAAAAGTTCTAGTACTTTGTGTTTACTACGATCAATCATTATATACAAGACGTTAATTAAAAAAATTGAAATTACGAATTGCGCCTTAAATTATCTCTTAACCAGTGTGTGGTGCGGGTTACAGGCAAATGTGAGTATTCTTAGAACCCGTTTGGCCATAAATTTTGGCGGCACATTGAAAAAAAACAAAATTAAAAACAACGTTTGTTAATTTCAACTATTTTTCAAATAAAATATATGTGCAAACACAACTTCAGCTTCCAAAAATTATTTTTCTAACATAACTTCAAATCTATGTCTAAACGCTAGCTTAAACTGTTGAGCTAATACAAATGAAACTTTTTGAGGGTACACTTGTCATCTTACAAAGGTCAAAAATAGTTTAGTATTATATTCCCGGTCCTTTTTCTGCACCATAGGTTTTTCAACGCAAATTAATAAGACAACTCATCAGTCTGTACTAGTGAATAAGCTCAGATCACACTGCCCTGTTTTCTTTTGCCAATTCTCTCACTTATTCTGCTTCTAAATTATCATCAAATCATGAAAACTCAGTACCCTGCTGTGCTATTTATCCTAATCATTGTGATACTCATTCTGAGCCAACTCTCAAGTTGCTGTAACAGCCAAGAAAGTACCATTACAAGCACAGAGCAAATATTCAAAAGAGACTTAGATTCCAGGTTTTCATGGCATCTTTCTGCACCAGATCCTAAACCAACAAGAAATGAAGTTTTTGACCAAAGCTACGCAGTTTCACATCACGCTGTTCCGGGAGGACCGAACCCTCTACACAATTGATTATCTTCTCCACTCATCTTACTGTTTCTCCAAAATCTCAGGTTTTACAGTTAGTGGTGTGAATTGTGATAATGTTCTATTCTTTTGGTTTTGTATTGTGGCAATCACAACTTTATACTAGGAAACAATATAAACTAGTAATGGATAGTCTTCTGTTACATGTTCCAAGTGATATTGTACATAAATATTTCATTGAACTTAAAAGTTTCTTCTCCTCCTTTCTTTTGCCTTCTGTTTTTGAAGTTTTCTGTATTCATTTACCAAATGTATAAAATTCTCTTCGTACTTCCAGTTCAGTTATACACTGCAGGAGCTGCTTTTTCTATCAGGCAAACTTGATCTAATTATCAAGTAGTTCAAAAGCTGCATCATGTGATCTTTAAAAGCATAGTAACTTAAACAACCTCAAGATAATAATAAGGAAGGCCACAGATAGTGAAAAGGGAGAAACATGCCAAAAGACAAATTTCTAATATTGCTAAAAACCAATCACATTGAGATCACTTTACCGACTTTGATTAAAATATGTCCATTCAAATAAAAAACTGCGGGTGGTGCAAAGAAGTCAACTAGCTAGTCTCAAAAGCAGCCAAATAAGGTACATTTTTCTTCCTTATTTTCTATCATAAGTGAATCAAGGCTGAGATGGTTTGATCATGTGAAGAGGAGAGACGATGATGCCCCGGTTAGGAGGTGCAAGAGGTTGCCCGTGGCGAGTCAGAGAAGGGGTAGAGGGAGGCCTAAGAAGAACTGGGATGAGGTGATTAGGCAGGACATGGCTCTACTGCAGCTTACCGTAACATGATCCTCAATAGAAAAGTGTGGAGGTCGAACATTAGGGTGGTGGGTTGATAGACATTCTAGAGTTTGCCTTGTCTTACTAGTAGTAGTTGTACTAGTACCTTCTTATTCCTAGTCCCTTGTTTATATACGGTATGTCAGTATTAGCAGTGAGATTGGTACTATTCTTGTTGTTTCATTTCCTTGGACATCTGTCATTTTTCGCTGTATTATTTGCTTACATTGTCTTATTACATTGTTGTTGCTATTGTTTCTCTATTGCTCCATTTTCTTTACGTTCTTGAGCCGAGGGTTTTTCGGAAACAGCTTCTCTACTTTCATAAGTAGGGTAAGGTCTGCGTACACACTAACCTCCCCAGACCCTACTTATGGGATTCCACTGGGTTGTTATCGTTGTTATTGTATTTTCTATCCTAAGCCTGGTTTTAAAAAAAATAAAGCAACAATAGCCTCACTGGTGGAGAAGCTAGCTGGCTTTTCGATCCATCAGATACATATGATACAAATGCAAAAACAACAATTGCTTACTATAGTACATCATAAGAAGATTCTATTAATAAGTCCTCTAAGCAGTCCAACATTTCATTTTTTTTTTTTAGCATTTCGAGGTGAATCCCCAGACGGATGACAATCTTGATATGAGGCAATTAGTAGTTTCGTACCTGTTACAATATGTCTGCTTTTAGAAACGAAAGATGCAAATTATTAGTGGAGATCCCTAAATGAGTTCAACGACTCATGGAATCAAGATTCAGCTGCATATTTTTAATTATAAGCATATTTCAGTCAAAAAACTTTTCTTTTTCTGCTTTCCCAAGTGCGCATACTTCAGTAGAATGTCTGAATATTTCAACTCATTTTGCTTCCCCACAAGATTTTCAAGTAACTCCATCCTAAAGGCCAAAAGATTATGCACGCCATTGAGTTTATACAGGGTACCCTATGCATAGCATGTTCGTCATGGAATTAAAACTGTTTTTATGTGCTGTATTCACTAACTAGACGAGAATAATTCTAGTTCAATTAGAATAGCAAATGCAAAAGCCATCAAATATATTCCCAATCATTAAATAATGTGCTTGATGAGAACACGAGCACAATCTAAGTTATCATGTTAGGAGAAAAAGGGACCTCCAGTGAATTAAATGCTAACCTGCTGGTTCTCTCTGGAAGAGGGAGCATTGCAATGTAATAAAGGAATCTTCAAAGCCACCACAGTCAGCCAATGTCCAAAATAGGATGTTTAAACACCTCGTATGTAACTCAGGTAATGGGATGAAATTTTGCTACATAAGCTCTGTGCCCACTGGATCAACCGCAAAATGAACAGAGAGATGTTTTCGGATGATTGGCTGAAATTTAGATCTCCACGTCTGCTTTCAATAAGTAAGGCATTCAGATGGTAGAAACTAGGATCATCATCATCATCAAGTTATGAAATTTTGACCTAAGCTACTTCTAGCTTCCTTTTAAACTTCAAAATAATTAAACCAATTATTTGGTGATGTTATGATAATGATAGATGATAATGCCATTGTATAGGATGTGTCTTTTGAAGCATAATTTATCTCACAACTTAAATATTACAAGAGGCTTTAAATACCTTAAATCTACAAAAGATAATTTCAACTTATAGGCTAGAGAACAATTAAGTTTGACAGTGCTTCCATTAAAATATGATTTGTACAAATAAAGAAGCAAAGATAGAGATTCCAAATTGGAAGACCTGCCACAGATCGGGTGTCCTTACATTTTTGTATTCTGAACTGTTCATGAACATCTGGAATGCTTCAGCTGATAGATAAATGCACAGTTAATTGTTGGAAATATTTCAAATTGCAAGTAAAAGGAAAAAGATGAGAGCTCACAAGAGCGAAACCGTATAACTACACCATGAGTATATTCCACACTGGAAATATTAATAATTGAACCTGAAAAAGAGAAGTGATAATTCTGTGAGGTGCCGGTGAACTGGTAGAGAAAATAGTACAACAGAACAAGTTATGAGAATAGGAAATGTGTATCTGATCAGTGATTGGATAATTGAAAGTAAATGGATTAAAACAATCCTTTCATATTATTAAATATCTCTGAACTCCAAGTTTCTCTTCCAGATTACGCTTTCTAAGGACTTCTATCCTAAACAAGAAAATGCAGCCTGTCAATTGGGGAACAATCTATAGATAAGTACATCATCAGTAAAACATTCCAGGAATACCAAGAGTAGCCTGAACGATTAAGGATGGGAACTCCACTATCAGCTTTGACAGAGCAAGCAAAGCATCTTCAGCAGGACCATCCAAAGAACTCTTGACAAATGCTATGAGAAGTACAAGCTCCAAACCATAGTTGAACTCCTGCCACCCAAACACAGTCAAATATCCCGTGCTGATACCAAAACCTACCGTCACTCCCTAATGCTCATTAGCAAGTACTAAAATCACTGAAAGACAGGCAAGATAAAGATAGGTTGGATGAGAAAAAATGGAAATACAGTTATTAATAGTTCAGAAGACTATATCTTGCAGAATCTGGAAACCACCAAATAATACACATTAAAGACTGAACAACTAATGAGAATGAGGATAAGCCTCAGTGTTGGGGATGAACAATTAACCTATTCTAGAAGAAGTCTCAAGATTAGCCTATCCCGCATTAAGTATATAAGAAAATAAATAATTTAGATGGACAAAAGGAATAACAACTCTAAGATAGCAAGTACAAAAATTCTAACGAGATTCAAGTGGATATGCTTCAACCTCTCCTTTTCGAAATATTGGCAGTATATCATCTTCTACTTCGGACTCAAAATCGGCATTGATAATTTCCTGTTAACATGTAATACTAAACGTATCAGAATATGTAGAAGAATAGAAATTAAAGAAGGGGTTA